>SNQN01000276.1:125636-158437 GCA_008642245.1 Bassia scoparia
CTTTGATTGGTCTTCATTGATTAATGAATGATTACAGCAGATCATTATTTATACTAATGATCAGAGAATACAAGAGTGCATACAATTGCTATACACATAAGCCAACTCAGCATAACAACCTTAACTGCCTAGGTTGTTGCATTAACAGCTAACTAACTAACTAACAAGCTAGAATAGTAACTAACAATCCTATGCTAATACACACGGATTGATGAGCTGGACAAATAAAGGAGGGAGATCTCTGCATTAAGGCTTGATCCAAAGGATGTAAATACTCTGCATGAAACCATCAATTTGCATGCTAAGTAGAAAACTTCTAGTTGCCACTGCTTGTTGCCTTTGTGACTGTGCTAGCTGCTTGAACTGAGGTAGTATCTCCAATAAATTTATACACAATGTCACAAAATAATTTTCTTTTATAAAAATCTTTTGTTTATCACATAAAAAATGATGTAATATATTCACAATAGTTGATGATAAATAAATGTATAAATATCTATTTTCAATGCAATTTGGGGGAAAAAGTTATAAGCTAATTAAGGTATACAAAAGTCAAAGCACATATATTTGTTTATATGCATTATTTTTTTATATATTTTTTATGCAATCATTAATTAATAGGATTTGAGAGGAAAAAGTGCGAGGGAAAAATAAGGAGGTGAGGATTGTTTTAGTATAAGTTATTAGATTAGATTGGAGGACCCATTTCCATTACAACACAAGTACCCACTTTGGTTTGCGAAACAAACCAAAACCAGTTTCAACTTCTAATTAAAGTCAACTGTCACTCACTAACTCACTCCAATTTTTTCTCATTCAAACACGAGCTTCAATATGAACTGAATTAACATCTCCTAATTCTCAATTTTTCAATTTAAATCCCCAATTCTGTTTTTGGGACGAAAAATGACGGGAAATACTCGAAGAAATGCTCGAAGTAAACCTAAACCATCAATCGATGATGATGATSATCATCATCAATCGAGTAAAACTGGCAACAAATCAAAAATCAAGCTCAAGAAAGAAAAATCCAGAWTTTTCAGCTCATCAAGAGTTGTATRATATATCGGATTATTCGCCATTTTCGTCTTCGCGATTTCGTCGTATTTGATTTACTTTAATTTCATGAATTTCATTGATTATGGAAGCTTAAAACCTAGGGTTATCACTCCTTTTCCTGCTCCTAAACTCATGGATCTTCCTCAGGTTACTTTGTTTTCATGAAAATTGATTAATTAATTGATTGTTTTTTCGTTTTTTTTTTTTTTGAGAATTTGAGTTTGGATGATTGCAGTTTCAAGGAGAGCACAAGGAAAGTTTGTACTGGGGAACTTACAGGCCTAATGTTTATCTCGGAATTCGTGCAAGGTCAGTTTTTTTTTTTTTTAAACTCTTAATTATGTGAATAAATCATCATTTGCTATTATCTTATTATATCTCAATATGTATGCAATAGTATGTCAATTTATATTACAAATGCTGATTAAAAACCTATATTTTTGAAGTGTTAAAATGGTTTGCATGCCTTAATTATGCAGAATTTTTATGGRGATTCTTGCGATTTTACATTTTACAATGTATGATCATGAATTCATGATGAATTATTGTTTTAGGAGTGGTTATTGTGGTGGATGGGCTGTTTTGAGCTTCTAAGGGTGCAATTGTTGTGCCTTTTGAATTATAATAACTGGTTGAAACGGACAGGACACCGCAGTCACTGATTGCAGGGTTGATGTGGATTGGGGTGAAGGATGGACAGTATGTTATGCGGCATGTTTGCCAAGATTCTGACGGCCTTAGCACTTATGGTTGGACTCATCACAACGGACGAGATTATGGAAGGCAGCTGATTGTTGACCATGGGCTGACCTTGGAGACCAATTTCTTGAAAGTGAAGGGGGAAGGTAGTGGTTACGGAGGGGATTGGGCAGTTCGCATTAATGTACACAGCGACAAGTATGTGTTCTTTCTTTTCTGGTTATGGTTGTATGCTTATGTAATATGGTGATTTAGCTTACTGTTTTAGCTTGTTTGGAGTGAGTTGAAGCATTAAGTTAGACATCAATTATAACTGCACTTGGACTCAGCCTAATGCCAACATGTATATGTAATCTGATTTGAGTAATCAGGTGGTAAGCTGGTAACCCATGATTTTACAAAAGCGTCTTTCAAACAAAAAACCCACTTATGTTTCTTAAAATTTTTATCGTAATAATGTGGTTCTCCTTTCCTGCATTATCATAAGTTTATGGCATTTTTGGCTGCGTTGATTGAAAACCTAGAACGATATTGATCACAGAATCATCTGAGCAGAAATAAGTCTATGAGATTGAGTTATGTCTTCCTTCATGATTAACAAAGAGTCCATTGTCTATGCTTCCTAGAATACAACTTTGGGCTGGATACATTCTTACATGTCAATCAATCAATCAAAGCCTTTAATCCCATAAGTGGGATTGGCTACTTGGTTGCATGAACCAAAAGTGATTAAACTTCAAATAATTCTCTTAATTATACGTAGTATGTTTTATGTTTTTCAATATTTTTCTTTTATTTGGCATTTTTTTGCCATAGAAATATCTTTGTCAACCACTTATTTTTTGAGAAAAGTTTTGTGCATGACTTCATGAGATGGATGGAGATTGTTTTTCCTCCGCGTTGCATTGATGGCTTGCATCTTAACATTCATCTTGGCCTCTTGGGTCACAGGTCAGGCCCAGATGAGGATGCTTTGAAGACTGGTCATTTTTTCTTCTACATGGCTGATGAAGGTGGACATGCCATCAGCTTGAGTAGAGATGTTTTGGACATTCATGAAAGCTCGTTACTAGCATCAGGATCACGAGAAGATGTTGGAGGCTGGCAGTTGCATCTGGAATCAGCTGTATGTCATCACAAGCGTTTTTTTTTTTTTTTTTTTTTTTTTTTTGAAATCAACAAAAAGCTTGTTTGGTAATTATTTCATTCCTTATTTGACGAAGGCCAGAGTAGAATGTTATTTCATGCATTCATGACAGTATGGCAATGCCTATGCTGCATTATTRTATTGTTCCTTGCTTGACATTATCAATACTCTGGTTCTAATCAGTAACTTGAATTTTGATTGTAGCTAATTCCAGAATAAGGACCTTTCTCATACCCATGAAATATTTTCTTTGTTTTGCAAATTGTTACAAAATTTAACAAAGGATTTACCTATCCTATTCTATATTGAATTTTGATTGTAGAATTGCAGAATAAAGACCTTTCTCATACCCTTGAAATATTTTATTTGTTTTGCAAATTGTTACAAAATTTAACAAAGGATTTACCTGTCCTATCATATATAATAAGTTGTTAAAAGATCTATCAATCTTGAAGATATCAACATCTTTGTATCATGACCCTTATATCCTGTTGTTTGTAATAGCATGGATAGGGATGGTACAATCAATTCTGTTTCATGAAATCATTGATCATGTTTCTTTTGGCAACCTAGTCACGTAGTCATTCACAATGTTTTCCTCAAATTTGTTGCTTTGTATATGACTAAACTYTGATTTTTCTTCTACACAAACATATATCTGTATTAATTGTTCATATTTTATCTTAATCACAGGAAAATTTGGAAATTCATTATGCTGGTTTTAAGACACCACACACCCACAACTTGTCTGATCTTGTCCAAGTAAATCTTGCACATCAGGTATGTGATAGGCTTCTCCTCTTTAAGTTACAAGTCATTAATGATGGTGAGAATAGTTCACTATGGAGGTGGGTTTATATTTCATTAGCTTTAATATTAATATTTTACAATCATTCTAGTGAGATGCTGCCTTTTATTTATGAGCTAGTCAGCTTGTTTGTTTAGAAAGCAGTTGATTGCTTCAATGGTTAAAGATATTATCCTTTTATTTATGAGCTATGAACCTTGCATTAGCAATTTTCCAACTAGAAGCACAAAATGTGAAAAGAGCAATTTGTTTAGTATGGCTTTGGTAATCTTTTATTTCTCCTTGATGACCTTAGAAATCAATAATACTTGGAAGTGTCAAGGTGCCAACAGTCTAACACTGTTGCTCTTATCCTAAATATTTGATTATTGCATTTATGATGTATTGCTATCTTGTAGATTAGAAGCTTTGGCCGTCTACYACTTCCAGACAGTCCTGGCCATTCTCCTAACATTATTGTATTTCAGGTAATGTCATGGGATATAATCTGCTGTGCAAAGTTATAAATTAATCGTCCCAGGAACAATGACATGTTTTATTCTGTCTAAAAACGTTTCGTGGCCTGGTTTTGAATTTTAGTTTCCTAAATTTTTTGGCAGATTTCTGCTATGCTTCCTTTCYAAGCAGACTTTGCCTTTGTGTCAGGAACTGATACGAAGAGTTCATTGATTGGAGAACACTTTAGCAGTATTACAGGTATCTTTTTATTGTAGCAAGAAATATATACACTTCTTGTTTTCATGTATGCTAACTGTCGAAGTTGGATAAGTATTTCTTTGATTGCTGTGAGGTTTAACTCTTATGATGTTCTTTTTACAAGGTCGCTTATATATTTAATTCAAGTGCTAAGTATGTGAGATATACGAATACAGGTGAAAACTTGAGCAAGCAACTAATGGAGAAGAAGAATGAATTTGAAGAGAAATTTCAAAGATGCTTCAATTTGACTGAGAAGGTATCAATTCAGTTGTTTCTGRCCCCCACTTGTTTTGGATTTTGTATTTAAAATTTCTCCAACATTTATCTGCATTATTGTTTGATCCACCAACCCTTTTCACCTTTCATGTATACAAAGAAATTTTGAACTCCTTAGTACTCTTTCATTATATGATGCTTGTTAGACCCTGTTATGTTTATAGGCTTACTTGAGACATATAATCCGTCATGTTAGAACTATAGACTTAACACACTGAGATATAAGCCTGAACCTTGTATCTAGCTCAATGGAGGACAATTTGGAGCTTGAGATTGATCAATTTTGCATTTTCTTTGCTCGCCGAATTTAGGTGGTTTATGTCTTTAGAATTTCTGAGTTTGTGAGGAGTATATTATTTCTGATTATGGTACACAGGAAAACAAGATAGATTATTTTCAGAATTTGATGACAGTATGTGGGTTGTAGAAAATAAAGCAACAAGCCTGCTCACCATGTTGTCACAAATTCTCTTGCCTCTAACTAGTCATTACATTTTGACTTGAGTAAGGTTAATGGGATAGTTACATTCTATCTGTAACAAGAGTTTCTACTTAAAATAGTCATAACATTTTAATTTCAAGAGGCAAGCTTCAAGTGCACCTGCAAAAGCATTTATACCTGTGACTCTGATCTTTGTGTCATATAATTTGAGACTAAGCCACTGTAGGGTATTATCTGCTTTATAAGTCTGGCAGACTTGCTTAAAGATTATATAGAAGGGGAAGTGTGAAAGGCGATTAGTGACCATCAGGAGAGAAATCTCTTAGCAAACGTTGTCTGTACTGATCCCCTTAGCATTTATCATCATCGTTTTGCCTCTTATAGTCAAACCATCAATGTGGTTGACATCATGAATAAAATAATCTTTTCCACAATCCACAGTTGACATTGCTTTGCTTTTTATTCCTTGGGCACTGTTTGGGTACAAGGCATGAGACATGGGCACTATACCTGGACTTTGTATGAGAAAAATGGACAAGGGTCCACCTGTCTCTTATACACATCTAGATGTGTATAAGAGACAGGTGCGTGCGTATTAAATAGATAAATGTTCTTCATATATTGATAGTACAGGTTCTTCGTAGAATAGAAGGTAGTAGAAAAAAGAGTTTGAAAAAGGGGATGATGTGCAATGACAAGTTGAGGCCTTTTAATGCCTCCTCTTTCTTATGTCCTTTTGCAGTGGTTCTTCTTTCTTCTTTAATTAAATTCTATATTTATAATCACAAGAAGAATTTCTGAAGGTTTTATCTCTGTGTTCAGGTTGACTCAGAATCTACTGTTGTWGGTGAAGCAGCAATTGCAAATTTGCTTGGCGGCATTGGCTACTTCTATGGCCAATCAAAAATTTCGGTGCCTAAGAAATCTGATGTAAGCTTTCTGTTAACTCTGCTCATTTTCTTATGATGTATTTGTTACTTCAACTGTTCCAGATTATTCTCAAAGTTAAGTTTAACTGCCTAAGCATAGAGAGATCATTTAATCAAGACCGTTTGGGAATGCCATATTAAACGAGTCACAAACGAGGACAATGAGTTCATACTCTAGCCYTTATGCAAATTTTTAGACAGTAATATACATCCAAGGATGTGCTCTGCASTTATAGTGTACCTAAAATTATGTGCTTGATAATTTCTGTACACTTTGTAAGTTACCAGATTCTCAATGAGTTAAATTAATGTGTGCATCATTTATGAGTATTTTGAGTGACTGCATATTGCTTACATTTAGTTTTTTYTTTCTTTCTGGTATAAAGGTAAAGTAAACTGATACTTTTGCTGCTCTAGGCTCCTGCCAAAAAAGTTTTATCCAAAGTTTTTTACTCCCTCCGTTACGTATTACTTGAAACATTTGAACTAGGGAGTTTTTCTAGGCAAAWTTTRTRAATTGTAGATAATGTTATATGATTAGAATAAAGTAAGAGAGTGAGAAAAGGAATAAAGTAATGAGTGGGTATAAGATTAAGAAAAAATAAGAGAGAGAAAATGATTAAAGTAATGAGTTGGTGTAAGATTAGGAAAAAGTAAGAGAGAGAAAAYTAGTGGATAAGTGAATAAAGTAGGAAAAAAACTTACTAAAAATGGAAAAGAAGATAACTGTTTCAAGTAATATGTAACACCCATTTATGGCAAGTGTTTCAAGTAATACGTAACGGAGGAAGTACAATATATTCACACATGATGAGGTGAACTTTTTTATAAAAAAATAAAAATAAATTTAAAGTGGAATTGAGGCGGTATAATTTGCATGGTTYGTACTAACTACCAAGGCAGAGTAGAAATACATAACTGATATGTAAACTTTGAAGAAGGCAYTCTCCAAATTCTTTTCTTCAGGTGGACAAGCGAGGTAAAATGTATTCGATGTGAATGCATGACATGTCATTTCTCAGATAAACCGCAAACAATGGAATATAAAAAAATGTTCGCAGATATCGCTTTAATCAGTGGTCTTCTATTGTTAGCATGAAATAGCACGTACCACATTTAGGAAGAAACTGTAAAATCCTAGCAACAACATCATGTAGAGCCATCTGCAGTTAATGCCACAAAGACCGTTCTTTTTTTAAAAAAAAAAAATAAAATTGGAAAGTCATACCATATACTCATATAAATAATAGAAGTTACTTAACCTATTGGTATAATAATGTTGAAAACAGGAAACTGCAAATCACTTCTATCGGTTTTGGTTTTTTGGTTGTTTATTTTCAAAAAAGCTGAAAGCAAAAGACGACAACAAACAGGTCCTAAATTATCAGAAAGAGAGAGAGAGAGAGAGAGAGAGAGAGAGAGAGAGAGCAAAAGATGACGACAAACAGGTCCTAAATTATGTGTGTGTGTGTGTGTGTGAGAGAGAGAGAGAGAGAGTGTGAGAAATTAGCCCTGAGTTGCAAGTAATTTATAATTCATACCGTATCCATTTGAAGACTATTGTAGAGGTTTCTCAGTGATTTCTTTAGTATTATACACAAGCTTAAATGAAATGAAAATGAAAGAGACCTTTATCAACTACACAGTTGACGTAACTAAAATTTGTATTGAACTGCAATGATGCAATCTTATGAAAGCTTGTGTATCATACTGAAGAATTATTTTTGAGGCCCTGACCACATTCAACCGTGGAGTTGATAAAGGTATCTTTCATTTTCATTTCATTTAAGCTTGTCATGACTTATTAATAGTACATTGTTTAGCTTTCAGCTTTCTTATTTGCACTTTTGTGTGCGGTGTGCTGCAAATAATTGGACGTACTCATCATATAATCATTTATCCTTGTCATGGTTTCTGTGCTTACTTCATTCTTCCATTCAGTGCTGACTTGCAAATGTACCATCAGTATACTCACCTCACATTTGGTCACACCAATGGTTTCTGAAAATGTCGTTCATTTTAGCTTTGTTCTTGCAGATAAAGGGTGATGATTATCTGTTATATTGGCCAGCAGAGCTGTACACGGCTGTCCCCAGTCGCTCCTTCTTCCCGCGGGGATTTTTGTGGGATGAAGGTTTCCACCAGTTACTGATCTGGTAAGTTGCATTCTGGTTTTCGTTTCTCTACTAAAGATTGAGATTTTCTGTGATTGTTTCTTCAATGTAGAATTTTGTGACATAACTCACATAGGACAGTGCTACTGTATTTGCTGTTTGATCTATGTGTGATAATAGGCGTTGGGATGTCCATATCTGCTTGGACATCATTGGCCACTGGTTAGATCTATTGAACGTTGATGGCTGGATCCCACGTGAACAAATCTTGGGTGCTGAAGCTCTAAGGTAACTGACATTGTTTTTTAAATACACGTCTAATTGTATTCATCTAAATTCTGTGATTCGAAGTTGGCCTTTTGCAGCAAAGTMCCTGAGGAATTTGTTCTCCAGCATCCAACAAATGGCAACCCCCCTACATTGTTTCTGGTTTTACATGGTATTTTTCTGTTAAATCATCTTGATTCCCAACTGCTCCGTTGATTTTGCAACAGTCTCCTATCCCGTTGCATCTTATGAAAACACATAAATATTGATAATGGCAGTGCTTAAACTAGTTCTGTTTTGTCACAAATCAATACTAGAAAAAATATTACTTGCAAAAAAAAAAAAAAAAAAAAAAAGACACTGCAATACAGGTACAGCTAGTTTAATGTTACTTTTGATACTGTGATTGGCAGTGTTCCATATCTTCTTTTAGCCTACAATAGACATTTTGCTCCATAAATAGAGCTGGTTGATATCCACTTTTTTTGTGGAGTGTATAGAGAGTCATAAAGTGCTAGCTTACTATCCACCACCCTCAAAGACTTGACCAACTAAGCTAACTAGCATCTAGTAATGTTATCGTGTGGACTTAGGTGAAATGCTTATGCTTTTGCCCCATAATGTCCTAAATATAGGATATTATGAATAAAACAAGCACTTTTTTTTTTTTTTTTTTGAAACAAGCACACTTAAATTTGTGTTTGAAGTTAGAAAAATGTTGGTGAACATTGGCTTAGTTTATTGGCTAGGTCAAGATCCCTGTGTTGCTCTTCCAGCACATACGATTGTGGGATGTTTGATATGGCAGTCTTTAGTTTTAGTTTTTTACAAAAATGTGCTTCAGAGGAAACACGGTAAGCACAAAATTGGGTATTTTGATGCTACCCTGATGTTTATCTCAACAAGTGATTCTACAGGAAAACCCTTGTATTTATGTATATTCATTGCAGAGTATTCTTGCAGATCTGGTCTCTGGCATTAAGATGGGAAAATTTAGTCCAACTGAAAGCGGTGAGATCTCTTCCTTCTTGGAGCATGCATTTGTTCGCCTTGATGCATGTTATAAATGGTTTAATGGCTCACAATCAGGTACAAATTTCCTTCATTTTCATCTCTTTGTTTTTATTTATTTCACTTCTCTTTTTTTCTTTTGGTTAGACAGTGTTATTTTTGGATGTATTCTCTTTAAAGATAGATATATGTAAATGCTAATTCATATGACTCACTCCACTTTCAATATGTATATAGCTCATATGGTAAGATGTATTTGTTTGGGTTTGAGTTTGTAAATGAAATCTCTCAAACTGATTGAAATGCCAATGAATTTAATGATCATATTTTTCATTCCAGTAGTCTAAACAGGAATTTGCTATCATTCCCATTTAACTAATAGTCCTTTTGTGAATGGATTTTGGAGCTTTCTTCAGAATAGGATGCCGTCTTCAAGTAAAATGTGTGATTCTATTTATTGTACTTGATGCTTGCATTTAATGCATCATATACTTTAACATATTAAAATGGTAGACTGGAAATAATAACTTTGAATTTGACAGTGAGACTTTTTTTAACCCCTTTTTCCGAAGTTCTTTATCCATAGTGTGAGTGTGGGATCTTCATTATAAATCAAAAGATATTGAGAAGGAACAATTTTTTCTATATTATATCTGTCCTGGTCATTTACTTGTAAATTTAGAACATCAATTGTATAAATTGTCTAAGGCAGGAACAATTGAAAGTGACTCATAGAATTACTTCAGAGCTTGCCATAMGATTAAGAATTGATAAGAAAGGAATATTTGCCCCAAGTGCTGTAGTTAAATGTCTTATTGTGAGTTTKAGCTTTGATAAATTAATAAAGTTTGTTCGTACTCAATGTTTTGGTTCTGTTCTAAGAGATGTTCATTGCTTTCAGCTTTATTCTTACTATATGTCTTGTGTAAATCTCTTCATCCAGATTTGTATCTTCTTGTGATCTAATAAATTGCTACTTGCTGTAGCAATTTGATAATTATTGTAATTCTTCATTTGCAGGAAAAGTCCCAGACAMTTACTATTGGCATGGTAGAGACAACATTACTATTCGTGAATTGAATCCAAAAGTATGAAATTCATTCACTGATAATCGTTTTAATTTTTAAATCATTTTATATGTGTTTTCAATTCGTCATATTTTTGGCAAAATCTGCCTATTATGCTGAAACATGATTACTGATTTCATGGCCYTAATATCCTAAAGTCAGATATGCATATGCTTCCACTTCTACGAAATCTGCTTTCCTTTTTGTTCAATTTATGTAAATTTGGACCTTCCCAGATCTGCCTCAGTGGGATTGTCATCAGATTATTGTTGTTGTGTATTTGCATGAGCAGCACATATAACACTGCCCAGGCATGATGCTGACTGCAATGTTTTTGTGTCATGTATAGATGATGTTCTGCATGTTTCTTTTTTATAGGTTTTCTATATGAAGTTTCATTTATATCAAAATGTACGACAATCTGTTATTCTGTGTACTGTTTGTTTTTAAGTTGGATGTGAAATTTTGTGGTTAGATAGGATAACAAGGTTGAGGTGACGACAAGATTGGAGTGGAAGATGTGAGAATAGGGGCTTAGCTAGTGGCCAGGAAAGATGTGTATACAATGTCAATATGCAATCCGAAGATCTCTGAATAATCAAGAATAGCCCTAACTTTGTTCTCGCTCTACCCCGAATCAAAATTTCTTTGTTTCGTACTTGTGTTTTACTTCTCCTCACATACCTTTAGATTTCCAGCCTGTTTACACTGATGTGTAGAACGAGACACCTGATTGCAGCTTAATTGATGTCTTCGAGTCTATTTGTAAATACTTGGGGTGCTGTAATGTAATTAATTTMTGAAATTTTCAGACGCTGTCATCAGGGTTGGATGATTATCCACGAGCTTCTCATCCTAATGAAGATGAGCGTCACTTGGATCTGAGATGCTGGATGCTTCTTGCAGCAGATTGCTTACATTCCGTTGTCAAACTTACTGAAAATCATAGTGGATTAGGGAAGGTATGATGAGGGTWTTTGTTTGTGGTTTTATTTTCAAGGAAATGGATGTTTATGCTGGATTAAATAGCCTTGTAAAGTAAGCCTTGAAAATGGATTTCTGTAGGTGTATGGCTTCACTGTTGAACAACTGTCAAAGTTTGAAATTCTTAACCAGGTTTGTGATTTTGGAGACTACATATTGAAATTCTTTCTTTACTTACAATGTCATCTGTTTTACTTTTGAAAGTGCTGTGTAAAGAATGTATAGTACTAGTATCACATTTCTTGCTTGTCACAGTTTTTCGGTACCCCCTTTGAAATTTCTTGGCATCTATATCCAGATGCATTTTGATGAGGCTTTTGGAGCATATTTTGATTTCGGAAACCACACCGAAAAGGTATGCCTCTTTTGTTTCATTTTTTCTTTCAGGATATATACAGGTATAGGGAACGGTTAGTTGCTACTTATCAAATCGGATGCTGTCATATTGAGGAAATTAGTGCAGTCTGAACTCTGAAGGCATGTATTATAGCTGTATGAAATTTTATTGATTTTGATGTAACTGAACATGGATCTTCCCTGAAGACCTTTTCATACCGAGGTCTTTGCCTCTTTGGTGGTTCGAGTTGTGTAAAGTTCTAGATGTTGAATGGAACATGTCGGGTTTGAGGGGCAGGATGAGGACAGAAAGATAGCAAAGCCATATGTTTCCCTAACGTTGTAAATAATACAAGGGAGCTGACTGGTAGCCTTCTCTCTGTCCTCGCTGTTTATGCGTTTGTTTATGGTAGTATGGTTATAGTCTAGCACGTCACCTGATTATTTATTTATTTATTTATTAATTTTGCTTCGAGCTTCAAGACGATTCTCTAACAGCAATGGTATTTACCTGTGATGTCTGTAWCTTAGGTTCGTCTACGCTCACAATTGAAGATGAATGGAAATTATGCCAGTCAAGAGATGGTCCGAGAAGTCCTTGCGGAACCAAAACTTCGATTTGTACCCCATGTTGGCTATGTCAGCCTCTTTCCATTTATGGCAAAAATCATTCCTCCTGTAAGAAGCAGATTTTTGGATTCGTTTTTAGGCGTTTATCTGTTGTGAGATAACTTGATCACATGTGTAACAATTATGTTTCAGGAATCATGGATTTTAGAAAAACAGCTTGATCTTATATCAAACACAAGCACATTGTGGACCAATTATGGGATTCGCTCCCTTTCTAAAACAAGGTGCGCAACTCCTTGTCCCTATACTTTAAACTCCTCACATGATGACTTATCTTGTTATGTTGTTAGCGATTGATGCTCCTCTCTGATACTGTTTGAGTCTTTTAAAAGAGAAATATCTTATTATGCTATATACTTGAMCTGCTCCAGTTCWATATACATGAAACGCAATACAGAGCATGATCCACCATACTGGAGAGGGCCAATCTGGATAAACATGAATTACATGATCCTCTCTGCTCTTCACCACTACGCTGAAGGTACTGATTATCCAATTGCAATGTGCTTGCTTCAATTTTCATGTGGATTTAGGAGTTGTGACAAAACTGATTTTTGGCTCTTACTTGTTACAGCTGATGGGCCTTATAAACTAAGATCCAGAACCATCTACGATGACTTGAGAAGCAATCTAATTCGGTAKTAGCAACTTAACACGTGATTTTAACACGCTCACACCATCYCATAGACTAACATGAAAATGCAACCAARTTGTCTTTTGTTGTYCCAGAACCATCACCCAGAACTACTACAAGACTGGATTTCTTTGGGAGCAGTATGATCAGAAAACTGGAAAAGGTAAAGGCGCACGGCCATTTACTGGCTGGACATCACTTGTGCTGCTAATTATGTCAGAAAGTTACAGCAGTAGCTGGGGAATCTCAAATTCATGATCAACAATCAACCAGAATTGTGGAAATGGGAACAATTTTGCAGRTAGATTTCACTGTATCATTCATCCTAAATCTGAAACAGTAATGTGAAGTTATAATTTTTAACTGGAGGCTTTTGACTATTACCAGGGCGCTAGTCTCATGCTTTGACACAAGGCGAGAATGTATATATGACGAGTAGTTCTGCTGAAAACGAATGCACAGCAATGGCAATGCAGAGATGTATCTACTACGTAAAAGTCAGAAATTCACAATGAGTCTTTAGTGAGAAAGAGCCCATTATAATTTATGATCCACTTCAAGATAGAAACAATCAACAAGAGATTATGTGTCGATGCGTAAAACTGTTTGTGTAGTTCTGTCATGGTTATGATCACCTTTTGAAAATGTTAGTATTGTTGAACTGATCAGGTGCTTAACATCACAACGTCATCAGCATTAACACAACTATGAAAGCCTTTTTATTTTGTAGAGATAAAAAGGCAAGATGAAGGAGATAAATCACATGTATTTATAAGATAAAGAGCAACTATTCTTGTTATAATACATAATCATACAATTAAAAACTGTGAGTACAATATTTCGAASAAAAWAGGTCGGAAAAAAAGGGGCAAATTAACTATCTGCAACAGAAGGGGCAAGCAATCCTATATGTCTCATAAAATTTCTTGATCAACTACCATCTTCAATCATTTCAGTATCTTCAGACATTATTATCTCCATGTCCCGAATATCTCTCTTCAATACATTGCCAAGTCTTGCTATGGCATCTGTCTGCTGCTGTAAAACCTACCAAAGCAATAAGACCAGAAAAGGATGTGAAGTAATAAAGAAAAAATTCCATGCAAATGATTGAAGGACCAAAAAAAAAACATATTACTTCCTTTTAAAACTTACACCATTTTCCCTTTTTAGAAGTCACAAATTGCTTGCACCATTTTCTATTTCAGGAGTATCTCTATCTCCCTCCTATCACATGGATTCATTTTTAAGTTCTTCCTAGGTCTCTCATCTCCTTAAAACTTGAGCCGACTTTCAGTGGTGCAAGTAAAAAGGCTAAAAGGTGCTAGGAAATCTTGCTCTTTTCCAGTAAAAAAAAGCTAGTAAAAAGATTTATAAGTAGGAAAATTAGCAAGAAAAAACCAATTAAAAAATAAAATAAAAAATTGGCAACCAAAACCTCCAATTTAAATTTCTMGTAAAATGAAACATCCACCCACTTTTCGGGTATTCAAGGTCAACGTTTGCCCTATGTTTTTTCTATATGCGTTCATTGATGCCCAACCTATTCATCTCAATTCAGCATAAACAAACCATTAGACGGCAGTGTGGGTTCTTTCTTGCAAGATGGTTCTTTTAATTAGTTTTTGCCTAACCAGGGCAAAAAATGTAGATAAATAATATGAAGTATCATCTCTTTCCAACCTTGCTCCCAAGACAAATGCTGACAAGCTCACCCTCCAAAGTCCCTCTTTGCTCTTATTCCTCCCAAGACAGTTGTAGGCAACTGACAAAAGCCTCAGAACAAATACAAACACACCCACAACACTCCTGCCTCATCACCACAATCTCAAAATATTTATACAAAAACAACTGATTTCCCGTCACTAAAGGGTCTAAAGTATTGATCGCACTAAACACAGGCATAAGCTCCTTTTAGCAGTCCACTATGTTTCCATTAGCATTTACCCTTCTTAACTTACCTCTTTGAGGTTCACTCCTTTATTGTATTCCCTCCACAACGCTTTAACTTCAACCTTTCTAATATGGGTATAGCAATTACTGACCTCATGTAACTTTCTCTTTCCTGATTTACCTCCAACTTTACCTACCCCATGTGATTTTTTCTCCTACTTTACCTTTATGGCTTTATCAACTCTCAAAATCAATGCTTAACAAATTTTCTCTTGGGAGTTAATGTTAATCCATTTATTGAAGTTTATGTGTTACGGAGATAACACTTGTTACTAGTCATGCCGAAGAGTATAAAATTAGCCTTTTTTCCATATATACATGTATCATACATTGATATGAAGAAGGCCAAACTTGAAACTCTTGAACCCCTTAAAAAGGCCACTTATAAATACTACACATGRTCACTTGCAAAGCATGAGTTTACACGATATTTAAAGACTCAAGGTCCCAAATCAATTTTAGGTCAAAATTGGCTTGTATGCCTGCCTTAAACATCTAAAACCTCAAATTGGCACCTGGATCCCATCTGCACCTATTACACTCAAATCACCKGTCACCAAGCTTTATTTCCAAAATCTCATTAGATTAGACTTTGCTCCAAGTCTTAAGCCTGAGCAGCGTAGCAWGTACAAACTTATTTATATGCTTAAACCTAAAAAAATCACTAAGAAAGATATAGTTGCAGCAGATGATGTAGGGCCAATAAATCAAATTGAACTATTTTAAGCATCACTGACTAAAAACCTACTTGTGTATAATAATACTTCCATTGTTTCTTTTTACGTGCAACATTTGTTATTTAGTGGTATATCACATTATGTGCAACAATTGTTTTTTTTTCTTCATAAATGATAAATTTTGACACATGAAAATTTTCCTTCATCTCTGACTTTGAAATATCAATATAAGTTAGTGGTCCTAATCTATCTTGAAGCCTCAGTGTAACTTAGTTCATAAATATCCCCCATCAAAAACCCCTACACCACTCTCTTTCTCCTTTTGTACACCACCACAATCCAAGCAACACTTCCACCATTCCAAGTCCCCAAACACCACCACTAAAACCCTAACTTTGATATGTAAATTGCCACCATAACCACCAACCCATTGTCTTCATCTTCATGGCCYAAGAACCACCGATCTCAAGTTACAGGAAATAATAAGGTTTGCGGTGGTTGTTTTTCCCATTATCTGCTTGCTTTTCCCATCTTAGAATTCTATTGATCGATCCAAAGCCTTAATCCCAAAATTGAGGCCGGCTACATGAACCAAAATTGACTATTTCATGCAATCATCCACAAAGATCCTCCTCCATCCCTCATGATCAAAGGTTTGGTGGTTTCAATGGTTGTTAGTGGGGTTTGTGGTTCTTTCAGAGGTGATTTAGGGGAGCAGTGGAAAAGGTGGGTTGTGGCTGGCGGTGGAAATGGTGCTTAGAGAATGTTGGTGGCTCTAGGCCCAATTTTCTCTCTTAATTACTCTGAGAAAAATTGCAAAATAGAGTGAGTAAAATTATCTAGGAAGTAGTTATGTCAAGGATGTAGGAAACTTAAGATATTTTTTAAAAACAAATTGAGAMTTCAGAGTAGGAAATTTTTTGCATATATAAGTTAACAATTGTTGTCTTGTTGATGGATATTGGATAAGCACATAGCAAAAAACATACTTCATAATACAAGACAAAATTACTTGAGGAGAATTATCCCAACTATTAGCGGCTTGTGGTAAATTATCAATTGATCATAGCTTTGGTTTTCTAAAGGACAAGACAAAAAAAAAAGGATAGACAATTGAACTTTATCGAGCCTTGGAAAAGAAATAAACATTTCCACTTCCATTTTCTTAAGATGCTAATTATATTATTTAGCTCCTTGGCCAAATCACATTGTTACCCTCATAGTAATCACATGTGCTCCTCAGCATGTACCACTAAATTAAAGTCAAAACTCTACAGGAACAGGTAATGTGTTTTAGAAAAGGTACTTAATTTTAAATTATCAACAAATAATAAAACGGAGGAGATCAAGGAAGTGGTTTGCCTTTTAGGTCTATAAGAGTGGAGGCAGTTCTAGCATTTGCAACCTAAGATCAATCAAAAGACTTTACAATGAGTAGTTCTTAGTTCGTAATTTGGAGTATCTCAGTTTGTAGTTTCCTAGATTGGACTAGATATAACCTCATTCCAAAGCCTTGACATCACRAAATGGGCGATCCTCTTTGACAGTTTTTTTCCCGTTCTTATACTCCTATACAAACATCCTTGATATTTGAATTACACCCTTTGGTAAGTGAATATTGGTTTCCTAGTCAAGAAGAAAAGGAGATATTTGGAACCCTAAGCTTCAAGCATAGTAGTTCTCCTAAGATCTGTTGGGTGGTCTATAACCTTGTCGACACTTGCCAATAATCAGCCAGCTTTACCAAAATAAAATTACMTATACATGCCCATTTCATTCAAAATGTAAACTTGGACCATTTTGAGGACCTCTCATTAAATCTGAATGAACAAGGGAGAACAAAACTCTCTCTTTCCAACATCACACAAGGCCATAAGGGTCACTTGGCCCGCTTGCATATTTTATAAATATTCTCAACTACGAGTTGTCCGATTAAAACAAGCAGCAAAACCATCCAAGTGAAATCTAAACTCCAAAAAAAATTCAGATCCTTGCATACTCACCTCTTGCATCTCAGCAAGACTTCGTTCATGAATTTTAGTTGAGCCTGGGAGGTATACGGAGATGCTACCACCATTGGCATTAACCTGAACACGAGATACAGTTTGCAGGTTTTGCACTCTCCTTGAAAGTTCTGCCCCAGAACCTTTGAGCTGCAGATGAAATTGCATCAAAAAAAGCCCCCTTACACAAAATATGTCAATTATTTGTAACAGGAGATGAGAATYGGTGGCAGGAGTACAAACCTGTCTGACTATACCAGCCAACTTCTCGGCCAATTCAACTTCCCCTTTCATTAGGGGCAAACGACAACCTTTTCCCTCAAGAGCCTCTACAATTCTCATCACCTAAAACACACAAGATCAAACAGAGTGTAAGTATTGAGGATACTCGTGGAAGGTTAATGCCGATAAAATTATATGATTGTAATAATAAAAAAATAATAATAGAAGTGGCAAATATGTCGAGCCTGGACATATGATTATACATTGCATCAACACATCTAATATGCCTAAAATTATAGACATTAAAATAACAAATAAGCAAAACATAGAGACGAAGAATTCTCTGAACAACCAGAAAAACAATATCACAAGTCCAACCCTTAATAAACGTCTTTGAAGACCTTGCTCTTTCTGCTTCAATCTCTCAATGCGAGGTAGAGTGTCAGCTTGGAAGTGCCTTTGAAGCTACATAAAGTTATTCAAAAAAAAATGTTAGAGAAAGTGTCCAATATTTCACAAAAAGACAGATGATCATCATAGAAATATGAATGTAGTCTGCACCGTCTTCGCGTTGCCCTGGGTCATCCGTAATCTCTCTGCATCTGCCACGATTACTTCATCCTGAAGCTGCAGAAGTTTCCACAAAAACAATCAATTTAAGATGGCAATGGCAGATTGTTTATCAAAAACACAAACAGTAGACATTGATGAAAAAACACAAACTTTGATAAGGAATGATTCAATTGTGGCATAAATTTCCTTCGTAAAGCAAAATTACACACTGAATACATGACCGTTACCATCATGCATTATCATCTAGGAGCCCCACCTAATAGGTTTTGAAGTTACAACAAAAGCAAATACGAAGTATCTTTATTAACACATGAATAATGATCATTATGCTCAATGTGTCAAGAAATGCCCTGCAGCAAAATGTAATTTACAAACCTACTTTAAAGATGCAGAAAAGGACTACCTTTAAACGATTTGAAAGATCCTTAAAACCATTAACAAGTTGAGGCCATAAGCGTTCACGATTTTTACTATCCATGCCTTCAAGCTTTCCCATWGCCTCGGCCCACATTATCTACAACATCAAATAAGTATAGGATCAAAACACCTTCAAAATTGAAATCTAAGCTCCACGAGAATTTAAAAAAAAAAAAAATTGAAAAAACCTTGAGACTGTTACAATGTTCACAACATAACATTCCACTGGTAACATGTTGAACTTACATCTGATACCCCAGCTGGTTTGATCTTGAGTTGTGGATCCGTCACACTGAACAGCAAATGCTGAAACAACGGCTACAACAGTTAACACTTACAATTGCAAGTTCAAAGCAAAGTACAGATTGTATCGCGTATATTGRTCAACACAGGAAGAATAATCCGGCAAAGACCTAGTTCGATTTAGATACTGATAACATGGTAAATTTGGCTCTATTTAAATACATTCCCAGTTTCAATAACGCCAGCTCTGTGTTATCAACTTAAATTTTAATAATTCACCCTCAGTCGTACATATACATTAAAATGTTTGATTAATATTGATTTAAACATGCATATATTACACTAAATCTCAAACTCCAGCAACTGAAACTGGCATTCCAAATTTCAAGTCTCAAGCGAATGCTACAATTTCATTTCTCAGCTGAATTGGACGAAACCAAAATTCAATAAACCTGYYATGACAGGATAAAATTTTGGCGGGAAACTAACCTTAAACGCATATTTCGGATTTCCAGGRTCATCTTTGTACGCATCAACAATAGTCTGAATCACCGAAAACAATGGCAAATCGCGCACATAATAAAATCAAATCAAACATGGAAATTCAAAGACGAAAAAAAAAATTACAAAATCTGAAAAATTAGGGTTAGGAAAAAGCAATAAATTAAAAACCTGAATATCACGCTCAGCAAGGGAGAAAGGCAAAGGAGCAACAGGCGCCATTTGAGTAGTAAGTTGCTGAGCACCAGACAACATAAACGGCGTCGTTTGCTGCTGCTGCTGCTGTTGAGGTTGCTGAAACTGCTGTTGCTGCGGAGTCGAAAACGACGRCGCATTGAACCCGAACCCACTGCCACCARTCGGCTGCTGCTGAAACGGCGTCGTTTGCTGCTGCTGCTGCGATTGCTGGCCGAAAGGAGAGGGCGTGTTGAAGAGGGAGGAGCTCGGGAACGGCGACGACGGAGTGCCGAAACCAGGCGTCGAAGAAGCGCCGAAAGCTGGCGTTGATGACGGCGTTGCGAAGGAGGGAGTTGAGAAGGAAGGTGTCGCGAATGAAGGTGTTGATGATGGCGTTGCGAAGGGTGATGGTGATGATGTTCCGAACATTTTTGCGCAACAATCAAACAATTGAATTGAATTGAATCGAACGAATTGAATGAATGATGATGCAAGTGGGAGAGTGAGAGAGGGAAATGTTGAAATCAGAGTGAAAATTGGGGGTTTTAGGAGAGAGAAAATARTCTTCAAACTTTTGGAGGGTTTTGAGTTTTGACTTTATAATTTTTAGATTAGCTCACTTCATTTGAATTTTTGTTTGATACACTTGTAAGTTGTAATATGTGTTGGGAGATATCTTCCCAAATATCGAATACACAAGTAATATTTATRGTTGGTAATTGAAAAGATGAAAAAGGAAAAGAAGATGACGTATGAAATTATGAAGTGGTRTTGTACGAGTAAGTAGTTGGCATGCATGACAAGCTAGTAATTTAAGTGTAGACATTGACTTTTGGAAGTATGTCTTTAATGCAAGTGGTTGGATGGCTTGGATGAACAAGAACGGTTTGCTTATTTAAAGAGCTTTGTGGTGTGATTGAAATGTGCAAAAAAAGAGGAGTGCCATAATGTTGTGAGTACCAAGAGTGCACAAGAAGATGTGTACAAAGGAGCTAACACTAGTACCTCAAGAAAAGCACAAGCATAAGAAGTGTGCTCAAGTGAGGAGTGGCAAGATGTAGATCTCAAAGAGGTGGTCGTGAGGGTGTCTGTACAAGTGATTTACGACATCGAGCAGATGAAAGCGGTGCTAGACACGGCAATACAAGATGTATTCTTGTATCACATCTTGTATCGAAAGTCTTCTAGACCGCGTGTCTCGTTGGTCAAGTGATTCGTTGTTTGTAGTGATGTTGTGTTAGTAACTCCACCATGAGATGGTGTTGGAGGGTGAGAGCACATATACACGAGTGTGAGAGGTAGTTTTTGGTGTGAGGTAAACACAATATTAGAGGGAAAGTGTTTAAGATAGTTAATGGAAGTACCAAAGTGAAGGGTACAAGTAGCACTAACACATGTTATCTAATATTGTTGTTGTAGTATGGTCCTTTATACAATTGTACTCCCGAAATGTTCTAGTGAAGTTTTGTTCTCAGAGAGCGGGATCATGTTGTAAATTTTGAATATAGATGTCTCGTTTAGTTCAGAGAAATGGTTCTCCACTAGGAGTTAGTGGATTCATGTGTGCATCATAGGGCATTAAGGGAATTAGAAGGAGTCGGACTCATACAAAAAGGGAAAAAACTCAAAAAACATAAAAATGTGTCGGTCACTTGATAAGGAAAAATTTGTTCAATAACTCGTTAAAGAACATGTAAAGACTTGACAGTTGAGGTAAAAAAAAAAAATATATCTTAGTAAACTCTCTTGCCATGGAAAGTTCATCGTCTTGTTTATATCCAAGATTTATAGTGCATAAAATGAARATTATCATATTGTTTTTATGTAATTTGGTGTTTAAGTGACTTAATAAGGGATAATTTGGAAGCTTGTGTAAGAATTCCGTTATTTATTACGGAGTAAAAGTCACAAATAACTGAAATAAGTTACTCCGTATTTGATGTGTATTATTTTGTATCCTTTTGATCATACGTGTAGGGTGTAGATCATTGCGTAGCAGTTAAATTTGAGAGTCCAACATTTGTAAACATTGCAATTTGTACAACAAGAAGTTCATGCTTAATTATAAGAAATTGACTACTTCATCACATTGCTTCAAATTAGTCATTCTGAACAGAAATTCATCATATGAATTCATCTGTGTTAATACATGTTTATTCAAAATTTCTAATGTGGAAGAAAATCATTCAAAGACTGTCACTGTTAGTCCCCGTTTTCACTGGCAGARCAAATTCTAACAACTCTACAAGTATGGCTTTCAGTTAAACCCGATTTCTAATCATTATTGATAATTTTTTCATCTGCAKTAGAGGTAAGATGCAGCATTATCAATTTGATACCTGGAAGTCATGGAAGATGCAAATTACAGTCTTGACAGTTACAAACATACTGAACCTAAACACAGCATTGGCAAGGACCAGAGGCCTAAGTCATACTCCCTAGTACCGTACTGGTCGAATGAAACAAACATCAACTTAGTTCAACGAGAAGTTACACAGATACAATTCATACAACAAGAACATCGGAACATATGACATGGCAAAAGGCAACTGACTTGAGTGACTTCTGCCTTCAAGCTTTAAGAGTCACGCTACACAAACATGAGCCTGAGGGTTTAATATTGGTGGTCTTCCACTCTGTGCCAGGGGCAGCCTCAGGATCATACAGCAGGGTCCGATAACCAGGCTCATCATTAAGCGAGAAGAGCAAAAGTTTACCATCAAGTATGCCAAACCGAAACCCGATGCTCAAGCTTCCAGTTACTGGAACTGGAACCATATTCCATGAATTGTCTTCAGGGTTAAATATATTTAGTTTCCTTTGATTTTTCCACTCCATGCAAAACAGTTTTTTTCCTATCACAGC
Source organism: Bassia scoparia (assembly GCA_008642245.1). Taxonomy (NCBI): domain Eukaryota; kingdom Viridiplantae; phylum Streptophyta; class Magnoliopsida; order Caryophyllales; family Amaranthaceae; genus Bassia; species Bassia scoparia. Next base: position 148,370 of record SNQN01000276.1, read on the forward strand.
GTGAGCTGTAACCATAACACAGCCATTCTTCATCTGACACCAAGTGTGGTTATCTGGGTCATACACATCAACAAATTTTGAGTTTCCAATAGTGAAGCTAGACCTTCCACCCATGACGTAAAGCTTGCCCTCAAACCCGCAAGCAAAACAGCCCCACCTTGGGCGACGAATGGACTCAATAAGAGTCCACTGGTCTAGATCAGGATTATAGACCTCAGCACTGCAAAGAGACTCGCCATTCACGCCATAGCCTCCCACAGCATAYACCATCCCACCAACTTCAGCACATGCAAAATCGTAACGAGCTACATTCATACTTGACAGCTTGCTCCAACTGTAAATATACAAAAATTGATCAACTAACTATWTATCAAATTACATGAGTTAAATGAAACTGCAGACAACGTAAAGATCTGCTATAGAAGCAAATGATTGAAGGAAAATGAAAGTAGACTTGGCAGCAATATCATAGTACAACAAAGGTTACACAGCAGAAAGGGTGGAAAATATACAAGATTAAAAGGGCAAGATTGCATATACACGAAGGAAAATGAAAGTAGACTTGGCAGCAATATCATAGTACAACAAAGGTTACACAGCAGAAAGGGTGGAAAATATACAAGATTAAAAGGGCAAGATTGCATATACACTTGAACAAAGGGCATCATCCCTCCCTAGCCCTCCTTTCCAATTGAAAGCAATGGTTATTCCCAGATCAAATCATCAAAATAACCACATATTAATCAATCAAAGCCTTAGTCCAAAACAAGAGGGGTTGGTTACATGAACATTCCGGATAGCTAAGAATTATATTATAGTAGTTCTTATCAAAAATCATAAAAGTGATAAGTAATAATAACAAGACGTACAAATATCCTAAGTTCAGCACAAACAACTAGACAAGGGCGTGATGTACATTCATGGTGTTTGAGGAAAGTGAACTGGAAAGGCTATTACAGTGAACTTAATGWGCATCTGAACTTGGACTATTATCGCATACAGAGTGTTTCCTAAGAGATAATTAACTAAATGATCTTAGTAGACTATTACACTTACACATTATTTAAGAAAATGTGGGGAATATAAGAATATCACTATATAACAAATGAGAAACACTTGACCTCTTTAGATGATACAGCTTATACATTATACGTTAGCTTAGCTAGTATTCTTTATGCGCCACTGGAAAAATTCAGGTGATTATAACCCTTGTATTTAATCTAGCTAAATTCACAGGTAGACTCAGGGTAGGACAGTAGTACAGTACACATAATTTTGCCTCAAATAATGATCTGATAATTAAAAAACAGATTGATAAACAAAAGAATATGGAAAGGTAAAACATAAACGTACCAATTAAGACAGGAGTCATATTGGTAAACATCAGCTGTAGGAGATGCCGCTCCCTCAGAATCTATGCGGCCAGCCATCACTAGCAGCTTCCCATGAACAACCACAACTCCAGATCCCACCTTAAATTCACCAGGCATGGGAGGGAGAACTCGATGCTTGTTACCYAAACAATCCAACACCTCCCACTGGCTCTCTTTTCCCTCCCCATCAAGAGTCAACAAATAGAGCCATTCCTCAAGCAATCCCGCTTGTTTACGAATGGTAACAAACTCTTTACTTCGAATGAAAGACCTCCATTGGTTAGACACTGCGCCCATGGTGGGAAATGAGGTTCGAGGAGCGAGTGCTAGGCACAACTTCGCCACATCATCAGGAAGTCCAGGCAAAATGGGGATGTAGCATTCATCCGCAGCCTGGGACTTAGTAGTCCCATGAACATCTTTTGAGTGATTTGAGAAGCATATGTTTGATTCCATTAGCCTTTTCTTTTCACTAACAAAACCAGGCATCTTCCAATTATCTGAATTTGTTGACAAACAAYTAGTTTGTTCCACAATGTGCACCAATGACCAGTTTTCTCAAAAACTAACACTCAATCAAATAAACTAAACTTATCAGTAGCAGCTAGAGATACTCATGATACCCATCACATATAGGAATTTTACGAGACCAATGAATGAAAGACGCAGCAGAACTAATCAACAGGGGTTTATTTACTGATGACTTCCTATGCTTTGTCCAATCAGGCACATTGGCCATGCCACTCCTAAGATCTTTCTCTGTTGTTCTGTCGAAATTAGTGCTACCTGTTGCTTTGTTGTTCCTCCTTCCACACATTGCCCAGTTACCTATCATATACGAAGTATAACAATTACAAAKACCTCAACAACCATARAACAACAACATGATACATACATCATATAACTCACAAAGATTATCATGTCTTATATTTCAAATAAATTTACATTTATAAATCCGTCCTATGTATAGAGCAAAAATCCGAATAAAAATTTATAAAGACCAAGAGTAGGGCCGAAAAGTATTGGTGAGCAATGAATCGGAACAAAAGAATACCAGTCAAGGCCATAAAAGTGTAGGCAGGTTTATCCGGCGACGACTTCCATTATATGCGAGAACAATAACTGTAAAGGATCATACAAGTCAAAATTGACAAGTAAACCAAGTAAACATATTACCAACTATAAGACATTGARATTCCACAGGTATACTTGTCCATTTGCCTTGCAACTTAGGCAACCAAAACCAAACAAATATATCAATCATCGTTATATATTTATATGACAGACTTTTCGCACGCTATTTTMTCGTAAACCGGCATAAATTGAATCTAATGAATCAATTCAACCTAATGGTTCCTCAGTATAAACTATATGATGTTAACCAAATGACTCAAGCCTCTTATTCCTAAACACAACATAACTTGCAAGATTTGCAACTGTGCAACATACACTGTAAGGCTCGAACTGAACTGATCTGAACTGAATTGATCTGGAAGTTTGGAAGGTTAAGTAACTGAAGTGATCGGAACTGATGTACCATCAAAAGAAGTCCTAAGAAATAGGCCTAACTAGCATAACAAATTAACAAGAATATGAATGAAATGTTTTAATTATATATTGTGGTAGGTAGATTTAATTGCAAAAAAGTGAAAAATTATCACATGTGCAGTAAAGAACTCCTGAGATTAGAAACATGTTGTAGAACTCTAAGTTAAATTCTTTTTTTTTTTACCAACCTACCCAATAGCCACCTACCCACTAACAGACTTTGGACTTTTGGAGAAAAACACTAATTGAAGAAGAAAAGGAAAATTTAATTAAAAATCAATTCTTTCCTCTTTTTTTTCCTCTTTGTTTAACTGAAAGTGAAGCGGCAAATTTCAATAGTATGATCTAAAAAATTAATTAAAAATARGACAATAATACATAATAATAAAGGAAACAAATCTAGACAATTTGGAAAATAAGAAGAAGGAAATTAGATCTAAATGATACTTTTAAAGCCCAAATTCATCATATATATATATAATATATATATAATATATATATACTATATATTAATATATATATATATATATACTATATATAATATATCGCTCTCCCAAGTGTCTAACTCGTAAATTGAGTGTGAATTCAACCTAAGTAATTTGCGTTCTTATATCATATCCTCCAGTCTTCAGTTTCAATGTTATGTCTGCTTTTATTAGGATGAGAAAAAAACAGTGAGGTACCCGGTCAGTTACTATCACATGGAACCGGTTTAGAACCGGCCGGATTTCGGAATGAATCGGTCTGGACATCTAGTACTAAGGTCTCGGTTTCTAAAATTGAGAACCGATTGTGACCGGTTCCGGGCAGAAAAATTTGGAAACGGTACCCAATGGGTTTCGGATCGTACCTATTCCACGATACCAGGTACCCGGCCACCACGGGTACCGATAACTGATTATCAGCGTTTTCAGTTTATAAATATATTTGCTAAAGACCCAAAAGCCCAAATTACAATAAAGTAATTAGGAAACTTGAAATGTTACATATTGTATAAAAGCATTGTGCTTTTGTGGCCCAAATTACGCAAATGCACAAGTATGAAATTAAGCAGGATGATCTTGCTTTTATTTTTTTTAACATCTAACCGAGTAACCGGTGTCCGGTTCCAATTATCAGGAATCCGGTCAGGTTATCGGTTTTCTAGTTCCATCAAAATGGGTGGGTACTTGTCTTGCTCCAACCGCAGTTTGTATGATTCAATATCTTATACTTACACCTACTATCTTCGTTTTAGTGTAACTTAGGCTTTCTGTTTCTCGTCAACTTATTTCAACAAATTTTCAGTAAAAAATAAGTCCAATTCAATAAAAAATAAGTTTAATCCTTAAGCATTTAAGTAAAAATAATTCGATTCAGTAAAAATAAGTTCAGTTCAACCAATTTTAATTAAACGAGTATATGGCCTTAATTGTAATGCTAGAAGCTATTATATATACATTAGAATTTTCTATGTCATACAAGACAATAATGATGTTTAACTATTCAAAAAATCGTATTAGTTGCAAACTTGCAACCTTGAGTATATAAATAGTTTAAAGAAAACTCGCAATTTATAATAAACAGATTAAGTATTATATTAAATAGTGAGTTTGCTAATAAATATACTTTGTATTTTAAATAGAAAAATTGATATACATAGCCCGACCTTTAGGGCTATGCATAAAAAAATGAAAAAAGTTTTTAATTCAACATTAACTTACATGAGTTGTTGTTTTTTTGTTCTTGTTCTTCACAACGTATTTCCATTTACAATATTATATTTACTTCTTATATGTAGTTTTGGGCTAACAGTATAACATTTTCATTTAAAAAAAACTAAAACACGCATTGAATAGTTATGGATTGACTTTGTAGTCTAATACTACCCGACTAGAACTAGGATTTACAAGTAAGGAATTACAATTATTATACTCCTAGGAAGAAAAATCAAATAATTAAGAACTAGCACTCGAACCAAATGTCAATAATTCAATAAATAGCGGAAATATCAATTTCAAGAGGCCAAGTACAATAGTCCTTACAAGTAGTATGGTGCGTTTAAGAAGGCATTAAGACGAATAGTTAATCCGTATAATTGATTGTATTTAGTATAGATGTAACTTTTTTTCGCATCTAAAAAAGAGAAGGAACATTTATAAATCAGGTTTATTTGCGACGAAATAAAATGAGCAAAAATTCTAATAGTCTGAATGTACATCTACGTATCTAGGTACTAGTTTTCATGTGCACGCGATGCCGCTGCTTAGACGTATAAAAATTTTGAATATTTTATAAAAATGATTATTATAGAATGTATTAAATTAAAATGTTATAACTAATTAGCAATACAATTTATCTAGAATTGTAATTGTTTGCTAAATAAATGTACTGCAATTCAATATGATATCATATGTTTTCAATTCAATTTGACTAATGTCATTGATTTTAGCTTTGTACTAATTAAGATCAGATAATAAATGAAATGTTCGATTTAAATTCTATAATAGTAAAGGAGTTAGCGCTCATTTCAACAAAAATTTAAAATGTCATTAAGGTTGATAAATGTATTTATGAGGTGGGGACACACATCTTCCTCTCCCTTCCTTATATAATGAGATAAATCGGATATGGATATTGTTTTCAGTTATTGCGTGCATTTCAAGGGAAAACAGCAATGCATAATGCACCCATTGAATGGTCTTTTGAAAGGAACCTCTCAATCCTCATTATCGGAGTAACATGGGCTCTTGTAACTTGTTACAAGCGATGCTGCTTATTATTCTCCAGCAAATTTATGACCAACTACTCATGTTAGCCTCTATTATTAGTTATAGTCAAGTGTGGTTTTGTTAATCTATTAACAAGTCGTTTATCTAAATTAATTTTATAATTTTTTACTCATGTATAAGTAAAGATATTTCATTTGTAATTTGTGCATTGCAAACGTGATAATGTAGGAGTGACAGTGAATTTAGTGGAACAGAGTGGTACTACAAGGTAAATAGGTGTTTATTCTTTATATATGGTGTTTATTTAGTACGTAGAAATCTATCAACTTTTTTCGTGTAACTACTTTGTATATGAAATTGGAAGAGAAAATTATATACGAAAGTATTTAACAATGATTCTTTATGAATTGAGAAGCAGAAAACAAATACCTACCGTACGTAGGTACAAAGTATGTACCTAATATTTTCAATTTAATTTAATTGGAAATAATATAATTCAATAATGTACAACACTGATTAATTTACACGCACTCATTTGAATTGAAGTCGTTATTGGATAGGATAAATTTGATTGAATTCGCTTCGAAAAGGAGAGATAAGCGCCAGGCAGATGTGTGACTATTATCTTCATAGGCAATTTTCATTAGATGCTACGTAATACATCAAATTTTGAGATTTATTTTTCTCCCACAATTAAGTCCTAATCCAAGCGCGTAGAATAATTGAACTTGGAAAGTGAGTGTAAGAACATGGCGATATACTCACACACAGAAAATCGGACGTCCCAGAGTCTACGACATTTGATATGATGAATGTATGCTCATACCAGTGGAATGGCAAGAAGTTTTAGGGGCCTCGTCGTATATTTCCACTTTGCATCATTCATTTTTGCTATAAATCACAATTAAATTAAGTTTCTAAAATTAATCTTTACTGTTTCCTCTCCATTTTATTTATTTTAAAAAAATAAAAAAATATTAATTCATAATTTAAAATCATACAAACTACGGGGTACTATAAAGAAATTGGTGCAGCATCAAATCTTTTTCATTTTATCGCGACCATCACCCACATAAGTTGTTTGTGGTCGTCATTGTTCATGGAAGCTCAATTGCAAATTGGACATGGTGGCTGCTTGGATGGCTGTGCTTGGTCATCCCCAAACATTCTTTCATTTTATGAGATGTGCGACATAGCAAAACTCATTGAATGGTGATAAGGTTGATAATAACTTTTTTTCCATAATGGATTTTCATTGGGCAACCATCAAACTTTGAAACATTAATTTGTATATATATAATAATAAGAAAATTTGCAAAAAAAAAACAGTTTTTAAACTAGTGGTTTTTTGTGAGAAAAAAACTGTAAAGGTTTTATTATTTAAAAAACATTAAAACTCATTTCCTAATTTGCAAAGATAAACCCTTTGTCTTTTCCAACCACCAATTCACACTCTTCTGTAGTGATGAAGGTGTTGGAATTGGACGTGTTGGAGAGGTCTGTTGGAAATAGTTACTTGACGCAAAAAAGAAAAGGTTTCAAGCTCCCGCAAAAAAAAAAAAAATTGTGAGTTAAAGTTTTGTAACGAACAACTTTTAAAAGGTTTCTTTTTAACATAGTTTAAAAGTTTTGATTAGCAAATTTTCGATAATATATTTTAATCTATTGTGTCTTGAAGAGTTGATACTCTGAGGTACTTAATGAATTGCATTAGGAGACAACCATATAATTATACATACGAATATCAATCATGTTTTTTTTCCTATCGAGAACAAGGAAAGGCTGAATTTATTAAATAAAAGTCATATGACATCTACAATAGAAATCAGTAACAGAACAAATCAATACAATAAAAGATCAAATTAAAATCATCTTTGACAGAACTAGATCGTATAAAGCATATTTGCAAGCTACAGTCGATCGTCTTTCACATCATACTTCCCAAAGCTTTTGCGAGGTGGTTTCTCGACTTACAATAGTTTTTGAAGTAGAGTTTGAATCAGTTCTTTTGAAAGTATTTAGAAGTACCAAAATCTGTTTGATCCCGCACCTAATTTCGTATCAACAAATTAATTCTCAGATAAAAACCAAACAAAGCCAAAAAGTATCGTCACAGACAGGAGAAAGATTAAATCGATAAAACAGAAGAGTAAAATATCACGGAAGAGAATCGAAATCTGCACGGGGAGAAAAAAAATTTTGGGACTTATTATTGAAAACATTAAAAGGAAATAAAAAAAAGAGAAGAGGGCTTACCATAAACCTTTATGAAATTGATGGCAGCTACAGAACAATGAAGATTTGAAGCAAAAATTTGTTTGTTTCGCTAAGAGAGAATGAGAAGGAAGAGGCGGGCAGGTTTTTCTCAAAGTAGATAATATTTGATGTGTACCATACGATCAATGTTTGATGAACTAAATCAGTCGAATTTTGGACTGAAGTCAAATTTTCTTTTATAGTTAGATTAGTAATTGTTTTGTGTTTATTTTATATGCTAATAGCTGCATATTTCAATGAATATCTTATTAGATGATGTAGTTCCTTAGATAGCGTAAAACATCGTTAATGCCAAACATAAAATCTCATAGTCAGTGACATTTTCCGAAGATTTATATGCTATAGTATTAGTTATATAACTTCATCTATATAGTACCTCGATAATGTTATAAAAACAATTGAGTATCGAGTACAATTAGGTAGATGTTAATATAATTATGTTATATGTCAGTAGTATAATTGTTATCATGCTTTTATTTAATGCGTCAATATTTAGTCTAACATGGCATCTTAGAATGTAGAGTAGTTAGGTAATGTAACAAGAACATGTTAATTATGTAAATTTGTTAATTTAGAGTAAGTTAGTTGTGTGATAGTACACTTGTGGGCACAAATTGCTTTGGAACAATTCTGAAAAACTAAATATCCAGATAGATAATGCCTATTCAGTATGTTGATTATCTTGTCACGTGTCCTCTACATTTGTCAATGTATTAGTACCACATCAATTGATGAATTGTTTATACGTTAGTGTGGTTATCCACGTAAGACTTTTTTTGCCTAAAATATATAATAACTAACAGGGTTTGAATGCATGATGTAACTTTATTTTCACAATCCCAAAATTTAGCGATCTACCAACTCTGATCCAACTATATGGTTACAAAAAATAATTTCTTTATTCATACTATACTATATTGTTCATTACACCCAAAGTTGATTGATTCTGTTTAAACTTGAGACTTACATGAAACCCCATCAACATCACTAAACCTATAACTAGTTATTTTTGAAGTTCACTTTAGTAGCTCGATCATGCTAACACTTTTAACTTGTATAACAATTACTTCGTACAAGATTAAACATTAAGGGTATCTCATCCATCATTAATCATACAAACCATTAGCCTCAATAATTATGTTTAAACACATCACATTAATTTTTTAAAAAGCTCGTAATTCTAACACTTAAATTAGACAAAATTTAACGAACCTATTTATGGTATAATTTTTCTCTAACCAAAAATTTCCCTCGTCTTTCCTCCACCCCATCCCCACAGGTAAAAATTACCTAGAAACTAGATTAGTAATGACCACATTGACATTAGACCAAATGGAAAGACTTTATCCCTAAATTCAGTTTAATTAAACTCAAAAATGAAATAATGTCATTATCTCTTTCCTAAATATTTGATCAAGAAATCTTGCATCCTCATTCCCATGTAATATCTGACGTGTCAATCGACCATGTCAAGAATTTTATCTTTCAGTTTTCCCAATCATATGCCCCCATTATTAAAAATAAAAAATAAAAAAAAGGTATTATAAAAATTCGATCTATAAAATCACAGCTCCAAATTTTCTCATTACACTGCATTTCGGTTTGCATTATCATTTTCCTCCATTTCTCTCTCCATGTAATTCTATCCTTGACGATATCAGCATTTGCCCAAAATCATTCCCTTTTCTCTTCCTACCATTATTTTGCAAAATTCCCTCATTTTCCCAGTATTATTTTTTCTACATTTTTTTAAATTTTGATTTTTATGGGGTTGCTTAGTTGCTATTTCAATAAATCATTGTGTTGATAATCATTGATAGTGGTGTGCAAGATTGAATCTTTTCCTTGATTAGAGGACAACCCCTTTCATTTCTCGTATTGCATTCAACCAAATTGGCAATTGGTGTAATCTAGCTTGCAAAAAAGGCTTGCAGTTGACATTTTGAAGTGAATTTGAACTGATTTTTTGTTTCAATTACTTCAATATCTAATTTGTGAACCACATTTTTACAGTTGACTTGCTGATTACTTTGTTATAATCCTCTTAGTTCTTACATGTTTGCTTCTTTTTTCACATAATTGATATTATACAAGGTTTCTATAATTGTATGATCCCTCATTTGGCTATGATTCTACTTTGATTTCTGTTATGTTTCCTC
>SNQN01000277.1:7996-57858 GCA_008642245.1 Bassia scoparia
GGGGGAACAGCATAGTGTGCAGCTTTGAGTAAAGCATTCTCTATGTGAAGATCTTCTAGGTTGCTAGCCAGTATTTCAAAGGCTTTCAACAGAGAATTTCTGCTACAAAAGGTTGCTTTTCCTCTCGCTGCTGAAAAATCAATAGACTCACCTGAGGTTGATAAGTCTCTTGGGAACCAGGAGATCAGATCTTCTTCACCATCAACTGGATAGTTTGGTTTAGAGGATCTGGCCTTTTCTAGTTCCACTTTACACTTGTCCAATTCAACTTCAAGCTCTGCCACTTGATCTTTCAATTCATGGCAAACATCTTCAAGGTGATCACAACTGGAAATAGAAACTTCACATTCAGTACGTTTTTCTTTTAGTTCTCGTTTGCCAGTTATGTATGTTTCACCTAGTTTATAGCATTCAACTAACAAGGAGTCTATACAAGCAAGCATATTATTTGTCATACTCATGCATATCTTGCCTAACTTGTTCTAGGTTTACCTTGTGTTCATGCAGTACATCCTTTTTGGCCATCAAGCACTTTTTCAAATGTGCTGGTTCCCCCTCCTGGTTCTGGAATCAGTGTTGTTACCCTCGATGCTTGCAAAGGCAGTCATGCAAACACTAGGGTTAGGTGATTCTTCATCCTCATCATATCGGAAGTCAGAATCACCCCACGTTGATGCTATCATAGCATTCTTGAAAGCTCGCTTTTCTCTAGACTTGGACTGCTTGTCCTTTCACTTAGGACAGCCTCTGATTAGGTGTCCCTTCTCTCCACACTTGAAGCACCCTATAGAAGATGAGTTAGTTTTCTTAAAATTTTTACCTTTGAAGTTCTTCCTCTGATCTCGGAGTGTTTTCTCAAACCTATTGGCAATCATGCCAATCTCATCTTCTTCCTCTTCTACTGTTCCCTTTAGGGTTATGCCTCAGGCTGGTTCTTTCTCAGACTTAGAGTCCATCAATAATTCATGTATCATGAGGGAACCAATCAGTTGTTCTAGAGACAAAGTAGACAAATCTTTGGCTTCATAGATAGCAATGATCTTGGCTGTCTATGCATCTGTTAAACTGCGCAATACTTTTCTCACAAGATCCTCATTAGAAAAACTTTTCCTAAGGGGTCTAAGATCATTGATTATTGTCATGAATCTACGAAAACAATCATTGATCTTTTCACCCTTGTTCATAGCAAACAATTCATATTTAGACATAAGTAAATCAATTTTGGATCTTTTTACCTCGCTGGTTCCTTCAAAACAAGTTCAAGAGTAACCCAAATTTCTTTTGCACTGCTGCATCCAGAAATTCGGTTATAATCTGCCTCACCTATGGCCGTCTACAGTATTGACATTTGCCTTAGCATCTTCTCCAGTCAATTTGTTTATTCTGCAGCACCCAATTCAGACCTATCTTTCTTGGAGTCCTCACTAGTACAAAAAAACAATCAAAGATGCGTAAATATAGCCCAAACGCTTCGGTTTTACCGGCTTTAAGGCGCAGCTTCTTGAGCTTAAAATTCGTCAAAAGCTCGGTTATAAAACCGCAGCTTCTGATGGGGTCAAAAGCTGCGGTTTTAGCTAAAAAACCGCAGCTTTTGAGGGGTCACAAGAGCTGCGTTTTCAACTAAAACGCCAGCTTCTTGACCGCCTCAAAAGCTACGGTTTTAGCTTTAAAACCGCACGCTTTTTGAGCTGCTATAAGTAGAAAAAAAAACTTTTTTTATTTCACAAACAATTAAACAGATCAATTGGTAATACATTATTTTTTTCCTTTATGAAAATTTAAAGATTACATGATGTCTTTTATAATTGTTTTGTATATTGATCTTTTTTATTATGTCCAATAATCAACTATTATCAATAATAATAATTAGCTGTCCCAAAAAAATATATATTTCAAGTATAAGAGGAGTATTAATAATAATTCCATAATAATGGTCCACCGTAATAATGTCCCTTGTCCAAACGAATATCAACTAATGTTGTCCAATAAATCCACCAATTTTGTGTGAGAGATGTCTTCCAATCATTTATATCTTTCAACCCAAATACTTGACGTGCAGTACAGAAAAAATAATTGTTAATTTTATAATCTATCAGATTAACGAGAATAATAAGATCTGAATGTGAATATATACAATTTTAATTTTAAAATCTATGATTATCATTCCATATTCAGATACATACACATACTTGAAATCAAAAATCAAAGACGAGTTTAAAAAGACCATAAAACTGAAATATTACTACTTAAACTTCAAATCCCAACCAGTTAAAAATCAAACTCAAAAAAAAAAAAAGCAAATCAAGCAACAAACCTTGCAACATCAATTTAATTAAACCCACAACAATAATTACAATCTCCAGCAACATAACATAATGAACATCAATAAACAATGCCAACAACAATAAAATCCAAGCAACAACACAAAAACCACCTGCAATAGAAATTCAAAACTCTCTCTCTCATTTTATTATTTCTTGTTAACCTTAAATGGCAAACACAGCAGGAATCCACTCATACCTGTTGCCCGCGAAGCCAATCGCGGCGACATCCTTCGCAACGCCGATAACTGTTCAAGCCACCGACGATAAACCCTAATCCCCTAATAAACCCTTCTTCGTCCAGCACCCTAAGCCCCTCAAACCGAATAATTCGTAAGACCCCAAAAATTAACATTCAAGCTTCAATATTTCCATTAAACCCAATATTAACAAAATTCAAAGTAAATTACAACCTAAAATTCCAAAATAAAAACGAAAATTTAAAGAGAATTAAAAAATAAAAAAAAAACGAAATGCCCAAAAGAAGAAACTAGATCTGATATAAATCAGACAAAAACCAACCAGACAAGATCTTGCATGAAAATCAGACAAAAAACAAACAAATAAAAAGGAAAAAAAATCAAAGAACAAGCCACGCAAATCAAAAACGCAAAAGCACAATTTTATATCGTAAGATGTAAAATCATGAAGAAGAAAATCGAGACATTTTCTTAACCAAATAAAAATGAAAGCCCACGAAAACTTTAAAAATGAAAAGCAAGAAAAAACAAAAAAACTGGATCTACAAAACAATCATAAAGATCTAGAACAAAATAACAAAACAAAAACCCGAAAATTATCAATTAAGCCATAAGCTCAAAATTGAAATCCAAAAAAAAAAAACTTCACCAATAAGCGAAAGAGGGAGGGACAGTCGGCGTGTTCAAGAAGAGACGAGCAAGTAGAAGAGAGAGAAGGGTAGCAGTTCATTGAAAGAGGGAAGGAGAAAGAGTGCGGATTGTGGTGATTCATTTAGGGTTTAGTTTTTAAATGGGCAAAAGATCAATGGCCGAGATCTTTAAATTCCCGAGCCCATCAAATTGAAGATGCCACCGGTTTTTTATTGTTATTCGTAGAAACCCAAATGCTGCGTTTTTGGACTAAGCGTACACATTGTGAATTTTTCAAAATTTTTTTGTTTCTAACTTCGAGTGTAAATGCTCGCGGTTTATTTAAATATATAACCGCAGTCTTCTTGACTCTCAAGCTGCCGGTTTTAATTAACCGCAGCAGTTTTGAGGCGCTAGCTTTTGTCTATTTTTCTACTATAGTGCGCTGTTCCTTCAGAGTCAGTCTTCTGCTGTGTTAGGGCCATTTGTTTCGAACTACAGTCAACACTGCAAGAATCATCCCCATCAATTACATTCTTGATGATCCTTGCTTCTTTCACCACTGCAGCATAGTTGCTTCCGTTAACTTTGTGTTTGCTATCATTCAACCTGATACGCACTACCTCTTGATTACTCATGCTGTGATCTCTCTAGATGGTTACTCTTGCAAAGAATCCTTGGCTCTGATCCAAAATGAAGGTTTGTGTACTCGAAGAGGGGGAGGGGTGAATTGAGTATCAGGTTATTGATTTACCAATTTTTTCTTACTTGTTTTCGGATCTAGCTAATGAAGCGAAGCCAGTTAGGCGTGGTTCTGTACGCAAGCGTAATATAAGTAAAGCAATAAAGAACACACAGTATTCTTAAGCGAGGTTCACCCAACTTGGGCTACTCTCTCCAGTCCCCTAAGTTTTTATACTATCTTACGTCCCGAAAAACAAAGAAATTCACTCACTCAGTACTGTTTCGCCTACTCCGAACCTAAGCACACCTGCACACGTCAACTCTGAATAGTGCACGTCGACTTCACAACTCGTAATCTAATTTGTGTTTGACGACACAACACACTCACGCAGCTTCAAACCCCTGTTGAATGCCTTGACAATGCAACTTTCTCTCTTATGATTCACGTTCTTAAAAGCTTAGTAAGAATAGATTAACGCTGTCTAAATGCTCTTTGTGGTGACTCGAGAATAATAATCTTGTGCTTTTTGTTTTTCTCTCAAAAATATTCTACTCTTTTGATCCGTAGAGAGAGTTGTAGAATTTTGAAGCATAGATGTGTATTTATACATATATTGACTTAAACCCTAGTTTCCATAAATCTATACTTGTCGATCAAGGCAAGATGAGATTTATGGAAAGTATTTATCTTGTTTGATTTTATCCTAAGGAAATAATCGAACAAGATATATACTCCAAGATTTAAGGCAATACACATATACTCATCTATGTTTCCAGTTGCAAATATCCTTTTCAAAAATATCCTTTAAAAAATATTTTAGAAAAATCCTTTTCCAAAACCGCAGCCAAAATTGCAATCAGGAACATAACTGGTTCCCTAACTTGGTTCGTTAATTGAGTGTGTTATGAATTCTGTTCCAAGCTTTGTACCAGAATTCATATCATACTCAGAACACTTAAAGCACTTAGACTATTACTATTGGATCACACTACAGAGCATATTACATGAATTCCTAAACTCAAACTTTAAGGAGCAATTCTTCTAATCTTCATGTAATCTTCAAGAACTTGAATCTTCCTTTAAATAATTCAATTTTGAGCACAGCTTTTTTTCTTCGAATGTCTTCGAAAGTCTTTATACTTCAAGTCTTGGAATCAATCTATTACTACACATATAACAAGGTTAACATGCAATAAAAGATATATAACTAGTATATACCTTAATTTTGCAAATGTACTAACTAAATTAAAAAAAAAAGTCGTAAACATCCTCTATTATAACTAGTTTAGATCCCGTGCGATGCATGATTTATACTAAATTTATTTGTACTCTGGTAATTGTTAGAAGAAATTAGTTTATAAGATGATAACAATTTCAATATGAAGGCCAATTGGGGGGGGGGGGGAAAGTAACTGATCAACAATAATAACAATACTCCGTAACGAAATGGGGCAGTTGAGTAATGGAACGACGTTACTAAACAGCTTCCAACGGAACTCTTTAATTGTGCTTCTAACAGCTCACGTGACAATTATTAAAGCAAAATAAAGTGAAAAGACAAAAAAGGGCAGGATGTACACAGATAACCACTTGCGGTTTATCAGTCCCCTTCCAAGCTCTACCAAAGTCACATATGTATTACTCATGCCATACTTCACGTGGCAATAATCTAGATCGTGTACATAAACTACTACTCTAGATGTTGCCAAACTCGTAGTGGCTACAGACAACTGAAAAGACACCTGAAATCAAAGTTGGTACAATTTGTGAGTAACTCACAATAAAATTTAGTAATAAAAAATATTTTAAAATGTAAATAGTAAAATTAAAACATACCACATCACCAATGATAATTAGAGTTAAAAGGCCACGAAAAGCTAAGAGATTTTTCTCCTTGTACCACACCATGCGWGGACGGCTAATACGATAATTAGAGTGTTCCAAGCGACTCGAAGTCCTTGGGAGCACCACGACTATATTCAACACACTAAACCACCCAAAAATAATACTTCCTCCGATTAATTTTAATACCAACAATTTTGGAGGCACAATCGCCTAGGCAAAATTTCATTGTAGGTGATTAGGAAAAATTAGGGGCATGCGATTAGCTAAAATGGAGAGAGAAAGTGGGGACAAAAAAAATAAATTTGGGAAGATGGASGGAGAAAGTAGGGACAAAAAAATTATGTTTTAATAAGTAGGGCTATTTGGTCATTTCTTACAAAAAAAGTAGAATTGTTGCAATTAATTTGAAACTTCCCAAAATAGAAACTGTTGCGATTAAAATGAATCGAATGAAGTATTATTAATATGTGAAAGTACCCATAATTACACAACACTAGTTAAGTAAATTTTTTAAATAATATGGGATTCACGATGGTGCTGCTGCTAGTGGTGGTGGAAGTGAATGAGTGGGAGTAGCGAAGGGTGGGTACATGGTCGAAGGTGGCAGTGCAGCAGGGGGTAGGGATGGTCGCGGTCACGGTGGTTGAACTTGGTTAGGTGGGTTGGGTACGGTCTGATGGTTATGGTGGTGGGTGGGTTGGTTATGGTTGTTTTTGGTTTTATTTATTTTTTTGGTTTATTAATTTTTTAAAATTAATTTAACCATATGCTTTGGTTAAACTTAAGCATGGAGGTTATTTCATGTACTAAAAATTTATTTTGGGGATTATTATGGACAAAAAAATAAGTGGGGATATATTCTGGAAAACGTATTTTTAGAGGGGTATTTTTTAGAATTTCCCAAAATAATATAATAAATCTTACGTTAGATCAGTTATAGCACATCATGTGAATGTTTGCCATAATTGCACTTTGCAAGAAAGCAGCAGCAAATAACATTTGTACAATGTAAGACCCTTAAACAGAAATCAGTTTTGATCCCCGAACGTCCATTGTATTCTTTCATCCTAATTAAAAAAATAATAAAATCTTTCATCTTAATTTTTCATCTTTGTTGACAAAACATAAAGTTAAACATTCTCCCAAAATAAAAAAAAAAAATACTTTTAAAATGGCCATTTAAGTGACATCCTATTATTAGTAGAAATGTTGTTTTTCGCGTAAGCATTCCAAAAGCAAAATCCCCCATTCTCATTAATTCAAGCTAAGTTAAAAATAAATGATTTTCAACCGTAATTACAAACAATTTAAAATTCTGTTTTTTTTTCCTTTTCTCTAGGGGAATAAAAACTTATATATCCTTTATATCATAAGAAAGATAACTCCCATCAAATCGAATTATCAATATATATGTAATTCAAAATAATAAGAAAAAAGCATATTATACACAAACAACCTTTGTATTTTATTTTGCGATGAAAAAAACTGTATTTTATTTCCATGTTATACAAAATACCTATATACATAAATATAGTTACATTTATTAAGAAAAATAAATATGACTTTTTTTCTAAGGATAAAGGAGAAATAAGAGGTGATTAATAAGTAATTTATAATATTTAATATGTAGTAGAATTGGATTACACTTTGTAGGTGTTTTTGAAAAATAATGTTTTTTTGGGATAAAAAAACGTGGAGTATAATATATAATATGCATATACTTTATAATATATATTATATATTTTATATATATATTCTATATAATATATATTATATATTATAAAATATAAGATATAATTTGGGGTAGTTCGATTTTGGGGCGATAAAACATGAATTGAAGGGGGCGGTAGATAGATTAATTACATGAGTGTAGGGTAAGGACGTTGGTTGGCTTAATTCGGAACGAAAAGGGAGGGGGTGATGGTGACATGAGAATAGAAGTTGCTGAGCTCTCTAGTGCTTATGTTGCTATATTATTGCATATGTGAGCTTGTGCAAGTAGTCTGTACTGCAATACAGTCGAAGTGTATATATAGTTGATTAATTAAGATCGATGAGCTGCAACGAACTAAGTAACAGCTCTTTGATCCAATAGTGTATCGGCAGCTATGTATTAATTAAGAGATTATAGATTATTCTAACGAACAGCTTGATTGTGTATGTATTGATATATATGCTGATAATACCAAGTATCAGCTATATATAGGCAATAATGATGAGGGTGTATTACGGTATTTAACCATCACAATTCACAAATAATAAAGTCCTCTTTAATGCGCGTGGATTGTCGTAACTCAGACGTCACGTACAAAAGTTATTAAAAAGCATCTCCTTTTTCTTTTCCTATTTTGAGTAAAAGAAGAAATCATTTCTCATCTCATCTCTTGTACGTTATCATATGTTGGACCAACATGTGTACCCTTTCTTTGTCTTTTTCATCGCCAAATTATTTGCACATTTTCGTATAAAGTTGTTCTCATTTCTTTCTACCGTATTATTTTATTTATTTATTTTTTGACGGGGACCGTAGTATTTTAATTGCTCAAGTTAATTGCTTCCCTTTCATGCATCATTTAATTTGCAAACAAATTGATCTGAGGGAATCTMTCAAGACTTTTTTCGAGCTATGAAGGAAAAGGGTGGTGAGGAATTCTATTCACTTACTTCATGATGCTCACAGGGGCAAAAACTCATAGAGGGAATATTTAATTTTTCAATTTTTTTTAACCGACCGATTCTCTAACATTCATTAGCCGCCCTAGTTGTCATTATGTTTCTCATTTATTAGTATAATGCCTTTTCATATATCTCATCACCACACACATGATATCCTAAGGTATAGTTACCTTAATTTTGCAAATGTACTAACTAAATTAAAAAAGCCGTAAACATCCTGTATTATAACTAGTTTAGATCTCGTGCGATGCACGATTTATACTAAATTTTTTTGTACTYTGATAATTGTTAGAAGAAATTAGTCTTGACAGATTTCCTCAGATCAATTTTAGTGAGACATAGTTGAATCTAAAATAAATTGGGTTGCTTTATTCCTTGACGAAATCCTGCAAATATGTTGTTTTCATCAATTGGATTGGGGACCATTTGTGGAATTATAAACCTTTATCCGAATTTGTTTTTGGTAGGGTTTCATGTCAAGTTTTGGGACCATCAGTGAACATATTCACTATCAATAAAGACATAAAAGAACAAACATCCATGAATATTCTAATACCTCGACTTTTAGTTGAATATAGACAAATGTAATTTCCTAGAACTGAATGATCTTAATCTTTCTACTTTGATTATTCCATTTACTTTTATTCATCAAACACTAGAGCATCAAAAAATGTAAATTAATGTGTGAAAAACAAAACGGTATCAGTGAAAAGCTATTACTTGTTAATTGGATATGTAATTGCATGTACTTTGCCAAAGTGTTGCCTATTGACATCAAATTAGTTCATTCTTAGTATTTTTTTACTCATACTTGATGTCCTGTTCATTCAAAGAATCACCGATTGTTTTTTTACGAAAATTACACAGGTTGCTTGGAATTGATGGATATCAACAAGGCCATTAAAGAGAAGTTTTTCTCCAACTTGACAAACGCTGATGGAGTACCACCTTACCAATTTCCACCTCTCGACCCACCAACCCATGTCATCATGGGATTCTTGACTGATTTCCCTGCGAAGTTGGTCCTCATGGACAAACCTATTATAACTTTCCTTGAGGTGAATCCACACGACTATTACTATTTCATCACAAAGAAAAACAAACACATTCCGGTCGATGAAGACCTCATTCGCAGCTTCATTTTCAGTCCTGAAAAGTGTCCCAGAGTCATACGTTAACATTATTATGATGCCAAAAGTGAAGGGACTTGGCATGAAGTTCCCTGCTCACCTACCCTCCGTCTACGATCTTAGTGGAATGTGTCGCAAGATGGCTGAATGGTTAGAGGAGGATTTCAAGGTGACAACAAAAAAAGGGCAACTGATACTCAAACCTTTAAGTATTATTCTTTATTGACCCAGCTCCTATCTTCCCAGTCCACAGAACTATTTACAAGCTCACAAAGCCACTTCATCTGGAGATAGAAACGTACACCAACGCCTTATTCGTGGGTCAGACTGAACAAACATGGAACTCAATGATGATGCAGGTAGGTCATTTTGTAAATGATGCAGCTGATCATGGATTTATCAATGTCCACTTAACTTTTGATGAGTCAGTGCGAGTGCGTCAATACCAAGGGATTACGAGCTTCCTTGCTTGGAATAGCAGGGTTGTCGCTAGGCCTAACTTCACCGATAATATGATGCATCTTGTTTGGCATCACAGGCCGTGTTTCATGTTACTCACTGAGTGCCGAACTTCTCCAGTGCGCACTGCACAACTACTCGGCAGTGTTGGCCTCGATTACCGTTTGCACTATAATATATACACCAATGGGATTTTGCGGTGGACTTCTAATACTCTGGGACAGCAGCCGAGTATCCTTCAATTCAATCAAAACAGACACATGGATAATGGAAGGATGCCTTGAGGTTGTAACGTACCAGTATAATTTAATATCGAATTTTTTCTTAGTATAAAAATCTATCAAACTCTGACCGGTATACAAATTTCTTAAAATGCAGCGATCAATCAAGACGGACAACGAGTGAAGCATGGAGGACTAACGGAGGGGGGAGCATCGGCTAATGCAGGAGATATTTGTATTTAATGGAGGACTAACGGAGGGGGATCAATCAATAATGTTTTTTTTTCATGTGAAATTTGTATTTAAATATATTTAACCCAAGCTAGCCAAGCATATGATTGTAAGCTTTCATATTTACCTAATCTGTGTATTCCATTCCTCAACGTACTGACCGCAATATGTCTCATCTAATTGAAATTACTTGATGTCTTCATAATATGTAACAAGTCATTCAATAATAATAATAATAATAATAAGAATAATAATAATAATAATAATAATAATAATAATAATAATAATAATAATAATAATAATAATAATAATAATAATAATAATAATAATAATAATAAGAATAAGAATAATAATAATAATAATAATAATAATAATAATAATAATAATACTTGATGGTGATGATTGATGAGTTGTCTCTTTATCTCTCTTTTTTTTCTCTCTCTCTCTCTCTCTCTAGGATGGTTGCTTTCCTTTTTAATTGTTTTTAATGGTCAAATCACAATTGTCTTCAAGTGTCAGATTTATTTGTTGAACATGCATGTAATAATGAATTTTTCCTTTCAAAAATAGTATCCTTACTTGTAAGTTCGTGTACTCCAAGTTGTATAGCTTTGATACCAATCCTGGTAACCTTTAGGAGCTAATGTTTAATTGTTTCGTAAAATAGATTATTTTACAATTTGGACAACACCATAATTTATGGGTCAATTTATTTACCCAAAATAATTTTTCTCCTAAATTGGAAATATATTCGAGTATAATATGACGGATGCTGCGTAATTTGCTTTTTCGGAATCGAGTGTTAATTTCTTGTCTGATGATTTAATGAGCCCCGCAATAACTCCTTCGACGCCCCTGTCCTTTTTTCCCTAAAACGGGACACATCGATCATGATGTGGAGATCTCCGCCATAAGACTACAGATGGTTTTTTCTATTTATGTCTATGAATATTGTCGTGAATTATGCGAACAATTATTTAAGTAACGTAAATAGATTATCCCATAGTATAGGATATGCATGATTTGATCTCTTCATGCTATTCTTTTCGGGATTGATGTGTGAGGGAGTGGAATTGAATGTAACACCTGTTTTTACCCCTATAGAATATCCATAGTTTATTTGATAACAATATTGTTTTCTGTGTATACAATTCCTTGATGGAATTATACATTACTTCAAGTGTAAAATACAAAACTAATTTTGTTTTTAAATTTCAGATATTTTTCTCCTAAATTGGAGATATATTTGATTATAATATGACGGATGGCGCTTAATTTGCATTCCCGAAATCGAGTGTTGATTTCCGGTCTGATGATTTAATGAGCCCCAAAATAACTCCTTCGACGCCCTTGTCATTGTTTCCCTAAAATGGGACACATCGATCATGATGTGGAGATCTTTGCCATAAGACTACAGATGGTTTTTTCTATTTATGTCTATGAATATTGTCGTGAATTATGCGAACCATTATTTAAGTAACGTAAATTGATCATCACATAGTATAGGACACGCATGATTTAATCTCTTCATGCTATTCTTTTAGGGATTCAAATGCGAGGAAGTAGAATGTAACACCTGTTTTTAGCCCTATAGAATATCCATAGATTATTTGATAACAATATTGTTTTTTGGGTGTACAATTCCTTGCAAGAATTATACATTATTTCTAGGGTGAAATACAAAAATAATTCTCTTGTTATATTTCAGATATTTTTCTCCTAAATTGGAAATATATATATATATATATATATATATATATATATATTTACATATAAGGTTGACGGATGGTCCCTGTACTGGTCTTATCTTAGGAGTCAGTACTAGGGGGGGGGGGGGGGGAACCAGCAAACTGCTGGGATGAGGGATCGATCCCGCACCAACGGTGGGGAAAGTGGGGTGACTCCCTCATGAGCCAACCCCAAGTCCTCAAAATTGTAAATATATTAACATTTCTCATATGCATCGATTATTTTGCAATGTAGCCAGACTTTGTTCGTGAAACGGACCATTGGTGTCTACTTAATCAATTTCGAACCATTAAATCATACTACATTCATCATTAGTGATTCTTGCACAACCTAACCCGGGAAAATGAAGAGTCTTGCATTTGGTTCAACGAATTACTCGAAATGAATCACTCAGGATAAAACCATCTTACAAGGATTCGGGTATAGACGGGAAATCACAGTGAATACCCGTGCCATAATTTAATCAATTATTAAACCAAATTTTGTTAATTCACCATTAATTGTGTAAACAAATAGGAGGGTATTACTAACAATTAATAAACAAAATATTAAAAAAGAAGTAATTTCTTTCCCCTTTTAAGCCTTACCCCTTTATTTCTTTCTTTCTCTTCTCACTTACCCCATCTTCCTCTTCTCACTTCATCCTTCACCACCATCACCCCCAATATGAAAAAGTAACTCCGACCACCACCGCAACCACGTGCACCACCGCTAACAAGGACCACCACCGCCAGCAAGGACCACCACCGCTGCCTAACCGAATATAAAAGGGAAAAGGCAAGACAAACCCTAGCAATTCAGGCCACAAATTGGAAAAGGGTCAAACCAAACAACAAGGAACAACGAGATACCACAACTGCTCTATAAGTATCCGATAACCTCTGTACTCCATTTGCTTGACTATCTATCCTTTAATGCACTTCAGCTTCTCTATCGTCGGTTGTTTATTTATCTGTTCTTCAATTGCTTGTTTATTTCTTCCGTGGTTGATTATATGTTGTTTGCTTGGTTATCTGTTGATATGTTGGTGTATGTGTTTAGATGTAACTGTAAAAGGGATTCGATTTTATTCCGATGTTGGTTTAGTGCTTGTTTCTGGTGAATTCTGGTTATATGTTGATGTGTTGGTTTGTATTCCGATGTTGGTTTAGTGCTAGATATGTTGGTTTTTTCCGATGTTGGTTTTTATTATCTGTTGATATGTTGGTTTATTGCTTGATTTCTTGTTGCACTGCTTGTTTATTAGTAGGTTGTCTCGTTCCAACACAGATCTCGTAGTTGTTGTGCTTGTTACAAATTCATGAAAAAAATCTCACGATTTCACTAAATTTTCAACTATGGAAGTCGATTTTGGAGTTGTGGTGGTTACCTACTGAATTATAGTGAGACATAGTTGAATCTAAAATAAATTGGGTTGCTTTATTCCTTGACGAAATCTTGCAAATATGTTGTTTTCATCAATTGGATTGGGGACCATTTGTGGAATTATAAACCATTATCCGAATTTTTTTTTTGTAGAGTTTCATGTCCAGTTTTGGGACCATCAGTAAACATATTCACTATCAATAAAGACATAAAAGAACAAACATCCATGAATATTCTAATACCTTGACTTTTAGTTGAATTTAGACAAATGTAATTTCCTAGAACTGAATGATCTTAATCTTTCTACTTTGAGTATTCCATATACTTTTATTCATCAAACACAAGAGCATCAAAAAATGTAAATTAATGTGTGAAAAACAAAAAGCTATCAGTGAAAAGCTATTATTTGTTATTTGGATATGTAATTGCATGTACTTTGCCAAAGTGTTGCCTATTGACGTCAAATTAGTTCATTCTTAGTATTTTTTTACTCATATTTGATGTCTTGTTCATTCAAAGAATMACATATTGTTTTTTGGTGAAAAATTACACAGGTTGCTTGGAACTGATGGATATCAACAAGGCCATTAAAGAGAAGTTTTTCTCCAACTTGACAAACGCTGATGTAGTACCACCTTACCATTTTCCACCTCTCGACCCACCGACCCATGTCATCATGGGATTCTTGAATGATCTTCCAGCGAAGTTGGTCCTCATGGACAAACCTATTATAACTTTCCTAGAGGTGAATCCAGACGTCTACTACTATTTCATCACAAAGAAAAACAAACACATTCCGATCGATGAAGACCTCATTCGCAGCTTCATTTTCAGTCCGGAAAAGTGTCCCAGAGTCATACGTTGACATTATTATGATGTCAAAAGTGAAGGGACTTGGCATGAAGTTCCCTTCTCGCCTACCCTCCGTCCACGATCTTAGTGGAATGTGTCGCAAGATGGCTGAATGGTTAGAGAAGGATTTCAAGGTGACAACAGAAAGAGGGCAACCAATACTCAAACCTAAAGTATTATTCTTAATTGACCCAGCTCCTATCTTCCCAGTCCACAGAACTATTTACAAGCTCACAAAGCCACTTTATCTGGAGATAGGGACGTACACCAACGCCTTATTCGTGGGTCAGACTGAACAAACTTGGAACTCAATGATGATGCAGGTAGGTCATTTTGTAAATGATGCAGCTGATCATGGATTTATCAATGTCCACTTAACTTTTGATGAGTCAGCGCGAGCGCGTCAATACCAAGGGATTATGAGCTTCCTTGCTTGGAATAGCAGAGGTGTCGCTAGGCTTAGCTTCACTGACAATATGAGGCATGTTGTTTGGCATCACAGATCATGTTTCATGTTACTCACTGAGTGCCGAACTTCTCCTGTGCGCACCGCACAACTACTCGGCAGTGTTGGCCTCGATTACCGTTTGCACTACAGTACACCAATGGGATTATGCGGTGGACTTCTAATGCTCTGAGACAGCAGCGAGTATCCTTCAATTCAACYAAAACAGACATGGATAACGGAAGGACGCCTTGAGCTTGTAACTTACCAGTATAATTTAATATCTAATTTTTACTTAGTATATAAATGAATGAAACTCTGACCGGTATACAAATTACATAAAATGCAGGGATCAATCAACACGGACGACGAGTGAAGCATGAGGGACTAACGAAGGGGCGAGCATCAGCTAGTGCAGGAGATATTTGTATTTAAAGGAGGACTAACGGAGGGGGGACCAATCAATAATGGGTTTTTTCGTGTGAAATTTGTATTTAAATATATTTAACCCAAACTGGCCAAGCATATGATTGTAAGCTTTCAATTTTCCTAATCTGTGTATTTCATTCCTCAACGTACTTGATGTCTTCATAATATGTAACAAGTCATTC
This sequence comes from Bassia scoparia, assembly GCA_008642245.1. NCBI lineage: Eukaryota > Viridiplantae > Streptophyta > Magnoliopsida > Caryophyllales > Amaranthaceae > Bassia > Bassia scoparia. The sequence continues at coordinate 23,417 of SNQN01000277.1, forward strand.
AATACTAATACTAATAATAATAATAATAATAATAATAATAATAATAATAATAATAATAATAATAATAATAATAATAATAATAATAATAATAATAATAATAATAAATAATAATAGTAATTAATAATAATAATAATAAATAATAATAATAATAATAAAAAAAATAATAATAATAATAATAATAATAATAATAATAATAATAATAATTAATAATAATATAATAATAATACCTTTGATGGTGATGATTGATGAGTCGTCTCTTTATCTCTCTTTCTCTCTCTATCTCTCTTTCTCTCTCTCATTGGGATGGTTGCTTTCCTTTTTAAGTGTTTTTAATAGTCAAATCATAATGGTCTTCAAGTGTCAGATTTATTTGTTGAACATGCATGTAATAATGAATTTTTCCTTTTAAAAATTGTATCCTTACTTGTAAGTTCGTGTACTCCAAGTTGTATAACTTTGATACCAATCCTGGTAACCTTTAGGAGCTAACGTTTAATTTTTTCGTAAAACAGATTATTTTACAATTTGGACAACTCCATAATTTATGGGTCAATTTACTTATTTGATAACAATATTGTTTTCTGGTTATACAATTCCTTGCAGGAATTATACATAAATAATTGGCAATACAAAACTAAATCTCTTTTTCTATTTCAGATATTTCAAATAAATTATGCGAAATACAAAACTAATTCTCTTTTTATATTTCAGATATTTTTCTCCTAAATTTGAAACATCCATTGATTTTTATATTCGAGTATAATTGGGGATTCCTATGTGAGGAACTGTAATGTAACACATGTTTATATCCATTGTTTTTTTATAACAATATTGTATTCGGGCTATACTATTCCTTGCAGGACTTTTTATACAGGACTTATAAATTGGGGCCTGACAATTATTTTTCCTTTGTTGAAACTCTAAGTGGGCCTTTTTATGGAATTGGACCTGACATTTATTCTTAAGAGTCATGTTGTTGAGTTATAATGAAAACAAGTATTAAGAAACCCTTTGCTTTTATTCCAAAAAAAGAAACCCTTTGCTTTCTCTCTCATCACATCTGTGTCTTACTCGAAAATCCCCCAAACCCTAAAAATAAAGAAAATTGACATGGATCCTCTTAATGATGCGTTTCGGGCGGTTGTTGACAGTCATTATGCACTGAGAATCAAGGAGTTGATGGACATGTTGGAGTCAAGCCCTAATTGAAAGCAAGAATTCAATGGCATGATCGAGCATCCTGAGCTTCCCAAACATCTTATGGACATTGGGTTCGCTGCCTTACTCGTGGTGGTTGCAAACATTCAAAAAGCAGACGAGGCGGAGGCTGCCGAGAGAAACAACTCTGTTGCTATTGTTGTCGTTGCAGAACCACAACCCTTGGTAATTGAGATGCCTGATGAAGATGGTGATGAGGGTGAAGCTGCTCCAATGTTGGCACCAGAAGCTGCTCGGAAAACAAAAAAGAATAAGAGAAAGGTGGTCCACACTCCAATAAAGAGGTACAACCTCAGATCTACCAAGGAGATTCCAATGCAGATGGAGAACACAAAGACTCTAGTGTCGGGAAGGGTAAGAAGAATGGGGGGTGACAATTCTACTGGGGGAGAAGGTTCTAGCATGAGGCGGTGCGTGACTAGGTCGCTTAGTAGGAAAATGGCAGAGGAGGTTGGTGAGATGCTTCCTAGGAGGGTTCTTAAAATCCAAACTGTGATCCAGGTTACAATTGGTGGTGAAACAGTAACATCTCACTGTTCAACTAGGGAGAACCATGATTTTGATTTTGGTGTCTGAGTCCCATTATATTGTGTCTAGTGACAAACGAAGAAGGACTCACACTAATCTCACATCACATTGCTTAATGTAGCTGCTTGTTGATACCTGTTGAGGGAAAGTTGAATGTGAATATGTGATGACATGTTTTTCTACTGGATTGAAAATTTGAAACCGCCACAAAGTGTTATTAATGTGCTTGTACTAATGGTTATTGTAAGGACAGAACAACACTTATTAAACAAACAATTTAATTTCATTACAATATTGAGGGTTTAAAAAATGTTAACATCTGCTTAGTTAGTAGCTCATGTGCTGGGTCTTCAAAGTTCACTGCAAAGGTCACTTGTTGATGTCTTGGTTGATGTCTGAGTCTCTTTATATTGTGTGTGGTGAGAAATGAAGAAGGAGTCACATTAATGTCACATGACGAAGCTTAAGCTAGCTCGCGGTTGATACCTATTGAGGGAAGGAAACTTGAATGTCAATGTGTCATGCATAGTTGTTAGGATCGAGATCCTACCTTGGATAAAAATGCTTGCTAGGATCGGATCGATAAAATTGGATGGTAGAATCTTGCTACGATTCTACCCAATAACTAAATAACAATAACAATGCTAACATATAATAAGTAAATAGTCATTTCAATAAACATATAACAATAATATATAGTTTTTCTTGCATAAGGACAAAAGATAAGAGGAATTTCAAGTTTATAAGTAGTTGAAAATCGAAATATAGTCATTAATGAATGTCTCTTATGATTAAGAATATAGTTATGATCAATTTGAAATTATATTTCATAAAACTATGGAAAAAGATTTCTAATTAATAATTTTATGATAACACTTATGAATCGTTAGATCGAATCGAGATTTTAATAACCATGGTGTCATGAAATGTTTTTCTGATGGAATGAAACCACCACAAAGTTTTATCAATGTGGTTGCACCACATTTCACATGCCCTGCAATGTGGGTTATTCTGCTCTGGTTGCATGGAGAATAAGAGACAGAACCCACTTGTTGCTAGTTTATGTGCCCATATGACTGTAGTATGATTGTTACTAGTGTGTGATCTTAGTTATCCTCTTTTGAGTAGCATGTATACAGTAGAGGGTGAAATTGTTAGGCATGCAGCAAATAATGGTAGTTCTCTTGCTAAGAGGACCAGACTGAAGGAAGTCTTTTGAGAATACTTGATGTTTCGTACYACATTTCGTTGCTTTTTTCGATTTGACATCAATGATACCACCRCTCTCTCTTAGTCTKTWTGTTTTAATTTTTAATTTCAAATTTYCAMTATTTGTTTTAATGCATAATTTGGTGATCGGAAACATGTATAGTTGAATTTCATAGGTTGAAGTTGAACTAGTGACAGGTACTAGTAACTTGGGGAAGAATTGTACTAGTTAAGGTTCTTCATTTTCTGGTGTTGCTTGATTTGTTGTGTTTGCAGGTCATTTGTGAATATCTCATCCCTCATCCCTCATCCCTCCAGCAATAGCATGTCCAGAGAGTAGTAGCCGTCATCTTGAGCCAACGTTGAGTGGTTCTTTATTTTGTGTGGAAGCAAATCTCAAATGAAGATGGATGCACCACTACTTTATTAACCTAGTCTAAGTGCACGGTGTGTGAGTGTAATTCAAGTGATCACGTCTGCAATTATTTGGTGAAGAACATGGTTTTTTGGGAGGTAATTCAACTAATCATGATTTGAATGGGGAGGGGAGTATATGTAGGTGTTGATTTACCTTTACTTGTGGTTTGAACAATGAAAATTTAATGACTCAAATGGCGGCATTTAGATGAATTAAGACATACACTACTCTATATTGAAAACTACCTATTTTCATTTTTTGTATTCCTTTGCAAATTTCATCAATCAGAATTACAAGTATTATTGATATGAAATCTGGTAAAAAGCTATCGTGGGATTAGTTCCTTGTTTGATTGTTCTAAACGATTTAATAGAGCCACAATGCATTTAATGAGTTAATTAAAAATCACAAGTTAAGCTTTTGACGAAAATATTAAACATGGCACAATATCATTATTTACGTACTTATGTTGTGTATATTAATTTGTTTCTTAAATATTAAAACAGGCCGTGATCTTATATGAGGGGATATAGAAAGTAATAATACAATATTACCCACGAAATAGTTAGTATTCGTTGCACTTCAAACAAATATTGAGGATAATCTTTGACATAATGACATGACTATTTAGAATAACTTTGGTGCAAATTTGGCATTTTAAGTAAATATTTAGGAGAGAAGTATTAGCTACCAAATATTTATGTTAAAAATAATTAGACTGTACATATGGGAAAAGTAAATTTCCCAGTTCCCCATTAGGCAACAAATGTGAGAGAGAAATATAGGATTAGAGGACAGTATTGTAAATTGTAATTACTTTTGGACAATAAGATTAATTAAAACTTATTCACCAAAAAATTAAACACATTTTAAACATTAACCGAGGAATATGATACTGCTACACTAGTTGGTTTTAAGTTCAGTTATTTTAAAAATTATTAAATGTCGGTTCAACTTTTTCATTAAATCCAACTATGCTGGCTGTCAGATTACACAAATGAATCTCCACCTTTCATTTAAAGCAGTTTGTAATACCCAACAAGGAGAGAGAATATTCAAAAAACACAACCACCACCTTTCACCTTCATTCAAAGCTTCTTCTGCACTTTTCAGGCGAAAAAGCCCAAACAATGTCTTCATCCACATCCACGCACCGCAACCATCCACAACATCCACATAATTGCATCACCATCACCCACAAAGAACTGCTAACCGTCACTAAAAATGAAGTGAAATTCGAAACACTTGAGTACTTTTTCCGGCAAAGGAAGGTGAAGGTGTTTATTAATTGGGCCTCGGTTTACGACCTCATTCTGCACCCTAAGTTGGAGCAGAAAGAAACTTATGGCAAACTTATGATGACCGCTGATGGCATTGCATGCTTCCTCGCTCATCTGCCTAACTTGATTGACATGTTAGGTCGCGATATCAATATGAGGGAACTCCACCAAAAACTCAAAGACATCTCCGACGCAGAACCCGATATGAACCCTAGAGACAGTGGTTTTTTCAGGGAGTGGTTCAATCCTGAACCAAAATTGGATCTAGAGACAACACCTTGGGCACTTACCAACAAACCAATGGTTGTTGAATTAGCTAGCCACTATGATGGTTTTCAGGCGTTACGGGTTGCAGGACCAATGTCCAGCATATCCCTTGTGGTTACCCACATTATCAACAATCAAATGGACATGATGAGGTCTCACCTAGTCATCCTAACACCGGATTTACAGCCGGGCAAAAGACTCATGCCATCTCATTACACGTTTGCTGCGTGGAATACTAGGGGTGTTAGGAGGCCCTCTCTGAAGAAGAATTTGGAGAAGATCATTGAAGCTTTCAAACCAGCTGTGTTGTTCTCACTGAGTCTAGGGTTTTTGCACATAATTTAAGAATTTTGTATCGTTCTCTTGGACTAGATTTGGCGTGCGAGATTGACCAAGTCTTCAACTTGATTGGTGGTCACATTGTTATGTGGGACAAGGCAAATCTTGAGGTTGATCTCTTCACAACAGAGAAAGGCACCGAGTTAAGGTTTCTAGGGCAGATCAAGGTAAGCAAGCAGTTATTCACACTTCACAATGAATGAGTAGTTTTAAATGTTATTTACAAATATTGAATGGATTCTTGTAAGTCAAATATTCAATTTGTTTTGCTATTTTTGGCAACTGTGTTGTGTTGTGGGATTTGGTACTTTTTTCCTTCATTCTAAAAGTTCAGATTATATATTGTACTGTAGATTGTTATATTTTTGTTTTGTAGTTACAAAAGGGGTTCCTTAGAGAAGTACTAAATTATTGGTTATTCTGAATTAAACAATAATGCTATGTTGTGTTGGAAATATGCATGCATGGTTTCACTATTAGATTACAGAATCATTAATTGATTATATATTTAGGGTTTTTGAATTATATATGATTGACATGTTCAAATTAGGGTTTGGCAATTATTTTATTGGTGGCCTGGTACATGTTATTAAAGAAAGTACATTGTAACACAAAAAACATGACAATGGAAACCCACTTTGTGTAGATGAGGATGATGGAGACGACACCAGTTGGGAAAAGAACTAGGGCACAATTGGCTAAGGCAGTATCAACAGTTAAGGCCCTTAAGGAGAAAATGAAAGTTGATGATTCGAGGTCCTGGAGTAAATCAGGGGAAAAGGGTTGCTTTCCTCATCAACAAATGAATAGTGGTGATGGTGATTCGTCATTTGAAAATGTGGAAAAGGTACATTACTGAAAAGGATCAGYTGTCTTATTTAAATAAATAATTACTCATATAGTTAGGATTCACTTTATTATCATCCTCTGAGTTATTGAATGGAAGAGCGAATTCCTACATTATAATTGGCAACTTTGAAGCTTCATTGTAACTTTCTCTTTCCTCTACTTTCTTTGTTCATCTTTACTTTGTTTGAATTGTTAGTTCTTGTGATGTTGTTATTAGTTGATTATTAACTTCAAATTGTTGGATATTATTAACTTTATTAGTACTTTTGATGTTTTTCATGTTAGTTCTTGTGATTGATTATCATTCTTGGTTATTAGTATTTCAAATTGTTGGATATTATTAACTTCAAATTCACTGTCATCGTAAGTTTGGTTACCATGCTTGGTTTTGTGAATTGTAACCATGAAAATAGGTTGTACTAGGCAATCCTTCTAGCTTGAGAGAGTAGTTAGGTGTTTTAGGTGTCATTCTTAGCTAGTGGAAAAGCAATTTCAATGCATTATTTGACTTAGCTTGTTTAAACAAAATGACTTTCAGTTGTTGATTCAACACCTCTCGTGGGTTTGAACCTTTCTTGCCTAAACTACTACTTAGTGAGACCGAGTTAGGATTTATTGTTTCATAGGTTGGCGAAGCTCAATCAAGTTATTGGCGCGACATAGTTTACAAATACATGATTTTAGTATTTGAACAGACGAATTTGTATTTGGGTTCCCGTACCCATAATATAGCATTTTGTTACTTAAGATTGTGTTTCTTGTTTTAGTACTTTGAATGTTTTTGTGTTCAATACTTTGGATTTTGAGTTTGTTTGAGTCATTGCACTGCCATTTGAGTTTGTTTGTGTTCATCAACTATAAATCCAAGTGAATATAAGAAATTGATAAGTAAGGTATCAACTGTAAACCCACTTAATATATTATATTGAAAGTTATATTTGTCCACTTATTTCTTTATTCAAATTGAACTTACAGGTAGTGGGTGAGGAAGAAGACGATGACGACAGTGACACCATTTGAAGGAATTGCATTTTCACCGGACTAAGAAATCAGAAATGTGTCGACTGTGTAATCAGGATAGTTGTTTGTTATTTTTAGAATATGTATGACATTGCACTAATTACTACTCACCTACTAATGTTTTATTAAGAATATTTTTGACATTACACTAAGCATTTAGGCCATGCGCCATACATCAATTAGAAGATGTATGACATTGCTATTTTCGATATTTTCATCAATGACACCACCACTGTCTCTTAATGTTTATGTTTTACTTTTTATTATAAATTTGGAGTTTCTGGTTTTAATGCAATGGTGTTACGAAACATGTATAGTTGAAGTTCAACTAGTGGCTATCAACAGGTAGTAGTAGTTACTTGGGGAACAATTGTACTAGTTATTGTTCTTCATTCTCTGGTGTAGGTTGGATTGTTTTGTGTGCTTTGAAGTGTATTTTGTAAAGCTTAATTCAACTGATCATGTCCGGTTTTTTTTTGTGAAGAACATGATTTTTTTGTAATTAATTCAACTGATGATCATTAGAATGTGTCATGTGTTTCTATATATTTGACACAAATGTGGTAAATAGCTATCGTGGGATTAGTTCCTCATCATGATTGTTTTAAAAGATTTAATAGACTCACAACGCGTTTAATGGCAAGAAAAACATAAATGTTTTCACACTTATGTATAAACTAGAACGACTTTTGATCGAAAACCTGATTCCTTAACATGCGATCCGGGAGTGCCTAACAAATACATGAATATTGTATTGATGTTAACTTATCTATTGATTTAATCACACTACATTTTATATTATATTGTTTTTTTACAAGTATTTTGCCGCCAACATAGGAGTGGTAGCACCCCCCCCCCCCCTTGGCAACATTACACTCTAAATTATCATATCAACCTTTCCACTAAAAAATAATGTGAAATGTCCAAAGAACCCTTGCAATACAATTTGTGAAAATGAGTAAGATGGATTTTTAATACAATAGGTATTGCAAATTAAACTAATAATATTGTTCATCTTCATCTCATTATTTCAACCCCAAATGATACTTTTTGTATCCTAGACTCTAAAAATAATTTGCAAGGATAGTATGGTCATTTCATATTTAGTTTTAAGTTGAAAAGTTGATTTGATTAATAACTATGAGTGTATGACTAATGGACAAGTGGTTGTGGTTGTATTGATATGTGACTATAGTGTTTGGAAAACAAGTTCCTGCGGAAACAAGATTCACACCTAAAAGCACAATACTAAAACAATAATGTATTAATGTAAACGAGAGTGAGCAAATGAAAAGGAAATGATCTCTGTTGAGGCCTTTATAAATAACTTAATGTTGTACGTTAACAACAACACACAACCAAACAACTATCTACTTCTAATTAGATGGCTCAAAAAAAGTGTCCCTACGGATATAAAATTTGTAGTGAAACACCTGAAAAAATTGTTTTCTTTTGTCCTAACACAAGCCTAGACCAAGAAATTGATTTTAACAACTATGTTTATGTAATTTATATGGAGATGGGAGGGAACCAATTGTTTGAGGAAGTACACCCGTCTGTATTACAAAAGATGGTTACCTCACCAAACACCTTGGCCTCATGAGTATACAGACATGGTGATATCTGACTCTGAGGGAAACATTTAGCCAGTGTTTCTCCCAAATTTGGGTGATTTGCACGGCAAGGTAAAGAACATGCAAGTGTTTATGGAATTTCTCGAAGGGAATGCCATGAAATACGAGGGAATATCCAAGGTAATCCCTTCACTAATACAGCTTCAATGTGACCCCAAACCCTTAATTGAGTTTGGCGAAACCATTTACAATTTGGACAAAATCGTAAGCTTGCTTATGGCTCATTTTAATGATGTTGTCCAAGTTTTCAAAGTAGTGGACCACACTAGAGCGGTTGACTTAATGGTGTGTTTTCAAATTAGTGAGGATGACTCCAATGAACGGTGTAATGTTGTTCGCATGGCACCAGACCTTAAAACATCTGAATTCCTCATTCCCGAGGGTTCTACTATAATTGTCTGGAACGTATGTAACATTGCAAGACATACATTTCTGTCAAATCTTGAAAAATTCATGCAAAAACACAATCCAATTGCTATCTTATTAAGGGAGACTAGGATTTACAAGCCTAGTTTCAAGAGACTTAAAGAAATGATGGGTTGGGAACTAGGATCATCGATCGAGGAGTCTACTGGATTGGCAGGAGGCACAATACTTTTATGGGACAAAAGAAGGGTGCATGGCACCACTATGATCAACGGGACGGAAAATAACCCTCTACGAATGACTGCGTCAATAAAGGTTTGGTGTAATGTTAGCATGAGTAAAACATAACATTGTTCAATATATATTTTTTAAAATTTAAATAATAATTTTAAAATTTCATCTTTTATGTGCAGCCTGTAAAGAAAGTTGAATCAGAAGATGAAGATTCGTCCGCTTCAATTCACCAATAACTAGTACAAGCGTCACTACATGCTCCTCTATTTAATTCCTAAAATAAAATATTATGTGTTTAGTTGCTCCTCTTTTATTTAATAATGATGTATTTTTAATCTTTCACTTTGTTTGGTACTTGGTTCTTGTGTACTTGTTTTAGTATTTTCTTAAATTAGGTTAGACAAGTTTATCACTCGAAAGACAATTTAAATTTGTTTCTCTGAATTAATGGTTGTAATTGGTGTTTGTTTGTGATATTTAGCATTTATTTTCCCACTTATATTTGAACAACAAACGTAAAAAAATTATTTGGTCAAGTCCATTAACCAACTATGGGTCAGAAATTGGGTCACAAATGAATTAGCCAACAAATGACTTGGACAGTTGGACCATATATTGGGTCACAAATGATTTTGGGGTAGTGATTGGGTCACAAATGAGTCGTACAACAAATGTTTCAGGGCAACTTATTGATTTAGGTGGATAGGCCCACAAGACTTAGACAAGAGCTCCATCTACGAAACCCTAACCGTTCCATGTTAGTAGAGTATCAATTTGACCAACCATAGGTATACTTCCCTTTCCCCTTCCCCACCTATCCTCATTCATCCGTGCAAATATATTTCCCAAATGAATTGTGACCATATTCATGAACACAACAACCAATCAACTCCACCAAAAAACAATGTAGTAACAGTAAGGACTATTGATGTTTCGTCTCAACTAATCAACACATTGATTCCGAAACAAAATCCAATAGAGGTCGATCCTCAAAGGATGACCTTTCACATAAAAACACCTAATTCAATTATAACTGTGCCAATGTATTACATAAGGCATTTTATGGTTAACCCTCGCGCTGTACATCATCCATATTTGGATATGTTCATGTCCAATGACGGGGGGTTGTACATTAAGTCCTACCACTACAAGAATTTTGTGTAAGGCCGATCAAAATTATCGACCGAAAAAAAATCGGTCGGTATTACCGACCGACACCGACCGCAGTTGGTCGGTGTAATTTACCGACCGTTTATTCGATCGGTGTACCGATCGAATAATCGGTCGGTAAATCCTTTGAATTATAAACACCCATTCGCATTTTTAATTAAAAAAAACAATTCCCAAAAAATCAAATAATTTACCGACCGAATATTCGGTCGGTAAATTTTTTTTAAAATTATAAATATTCGACCGCATTTTAAATTTGTTTCTCTGATTTTTTGGGATTTTAACCCCAACCCTCTGTGTTTCTTTTTTTTTWAAAAAAAAAGAAAACAAATAATTTACCGACCGAATATTCGGTCGGTAAATTTTTTTTAAAAATTATAAAAAATTTCCTTTTCTTTTCCTCTTTTCTTCGACCCCCTCTTTCTTCGACCCCCTCTTTCTTTGAGACACCCTCTTTCTGTTCCTCACAACTGAATCTCTTCCTCACCCTTATCCTTAACTCTTCTCTCTCCTCACCCTTATTCCAATCTCATCTCTCTCTCCTTCACCCTCACTCACATCTCCCTCATCTCGCACCACCGCAGACCGCACCACGCCTCCACAATCGTCCAGCCACCCCTCCACCGCCGTCCGATTTCTCGAAGGTATGTTTTTTATTATTTTTGATTTTTTTCTCCTGATTTCTGTAGATCTATTTTTGATTTCGTTTTCTTCTTTCTTTCTTCCTCACATTTCTTCATCATTCACTTCATTCAAGAATTCCTCTTTCGTAAATCACCTCCATTTTTCCCCAAATTAGGGTAGGGTTTTTCTTCCACTGTTTCAAATTTCATTTGAGTTGATGCGAATTCGTAACCCTAGTTGATGTCGGCTCTGCTGCATTCGAGGGAGATAAGATTGTTTTCTCCTTTTTTGGCTAGATTTGAAAGTGGAAATTTCAATTATTTACAGGATTTATTTCTTGGTTTTAATATTTTTGTGTGGTATTTATAAATGCAATTATCCAGGTCATGTTATTCTGAATTTTTCCAATTACATTATGCTAGAGCATTATTTTTCCAATTCGAGTGTTTGCTTGATCTGATGTTCAGATGGTGTTGTTTCCACAATTCCACATAGAGCAGTAATTGAGTAAGCTAGAATTACATATTTTCTTCCTTGTATGAGTTCATTTGTAAACTTTTGACTTTTTCCCATACAGAAAATATTTAAAAAAATAATTAAACAAACATTGATTCCTGTCTTCTGAGCTAAAAACCAATACAGTAGTAGCTGCTTTAACTTTATCTTAAGGAAAGAACTTCATCTCTTTCCTTTTTCTTATTTTTCTTGATTGCTATAACATCCTTTTATAGTGAGTACTAAATTTCTGGCATTCTATTGCTTCTAATTATATTGAACATCAAAAGCCTAAAACACCCCACTTTAAATTCTTTGTCACTTCACTAAGCAATCCTCATTTCTGGTACTCTTTTTTTTCCTGCTAGTTAGTCTTCATTACTACATTATGATAATAACATAGCTGAGTTAGCACTGCTGTTATTCAAGCTTGTGTACTAAACTTCTTTGCTGATAGTTGAGTTTTCATGTTTTTTTAAGGATGGATTGTTCCAAATGGTTCCAGTTACTGTTGTGATCTTATGTTGTGGAGTGAATGGTCATCAGGTTCCAATAACCTTTCTCAAGATGGGTGGCTAAAGGTGGTGGTAAGTGTACTTCCCTGTTCACACTAGACTATTGGTCTAGATTTTTAACTCGTTGTGATCGTTGTTATTGTTTATCGTTGTTATTGTTATCGTTAGCAGACTATCTCAGCCAAAAGCTGTTGACATGGTGTTGTCTACGCGACTAAAATGTGACAGGGTAACTCGCCTAGCGGTGTTACTAAAATAAATTCTGAACATTTCACTAATAATTGTAACAAAAATTGCAGTATGCTTGGATGGAAGTCCACCAGCTTACGATTTTTACAAGGGATTCGATTCTGGATAATGAAAAATGTTGTTTATACTTTTTCCCATACGCTAATGACTACACAGTATACTTTTTCAGGGATACTGAGTAACCAGGCAAATACAATCCTGGTACAAATAATTGTTCACTTCCTATTACTGTTTATACTGATGTTATGAATTTCTTATAATGTATAATGAAAGATTATTGATAATTCTAACACATGTTGAGCTGATTGCTAGACTTCTTCAACTGGAATCAAGTTAGATTCGATATTGTGATGGATATCTTTCACTGGAGATGTTAGGTTGTTGATCCAGTATGTTGAATTCCAATCTCAAACTATATAAAATTAAAACTGATTATAATTTTCATCAGTTTGATTATTCACAAAAGTTCTTAGGTAAAGTCGTTTTTTTTCCTAATGAACAGAAGGCTAAAGTTTATTACAGAGGAGCTAGACTTTGGAGGTAATTATGGATGATATTAGCTAAAGGAATGAAAAATGCTGATACAATATGAATTTTTCTTCGATCTTGACAATTTTCATTGAAAGGAGCTAGAATAATATATACTCCGTATTAACAAACTTAAACTGAATTTTTTGGAATTTCAGGCACTTTTTGCTGGGTGCTCAGCTGGTGGGCTGGGTGCCATCCTGCATTGTGACAACTTTCGAGCTTGCTACTTCAGGTGCCAAGAGTTAAATGTCTTTTTAATGCCGGTTTCTTCATCAATGCGTATGATTTCCTAACCTCTTTTATCATCTTACACTTGTTTCCGATTCTTGGTCTGATTGTTCACGATGATAAGTTCATTTTGACAGCAAAGATATTTCTGGGGCATCATAACTCAACAAGTATTTGCTGATGTTGTCACTACACATGTTGCTCCCTTTTCTAAAAAATTGTAACAAATTTACTTGTTTTTTTTTTTGCATTCTTTAATTCTAGTTTTTGATAAAATCCTTCATTTTACTGTCTACATTAGCAATCAGCGAAAAATTGCCTCCTATCATGTATTCCAAATTGATCGAAACTTGTAAGATATAATAGATTTTTCTGAAATAAATATTTGCTAATCAGCTATTAGAATTAATAAGTCCTCTTTTTCAACAATAATTTGCAGTGCCTTTTCCCTGAATATGATCTGAAAGGGGATATCCAAACACTCTTGTCTATTGAAATGCAGCCATATGCATGGCAGGTTTGTTACAAATGCTCATACTGTTGTCTTAGTACCTGTGCTGTATTCTGATAGTGTGGAATATAACCTGTTTGGTACAATCTTCTCTGAAGTGTTTCGGTTCGTTGCAGAATAAAACTTCTAACTTGGATGATGATGAGCTAATTGAATAAGGACATGTGACGCTAAATATGGAAGGCATCTTGTACACTTTTTCTCAAGATAAAGCTCCATATTCATATAATTTAATATTATTTATTTAATACTCCATTCTGGAATATGCTTCATATATCACTATACGAAATGCTTCATATATCACCTATACGAATGCTTCTGGAATCACTACTAGAATTTGTTTGCTTGTTATTTATTTGCTTTTATTTAGTTTTGGAGTGGCAAGTGGTAACTACTCAAGTTGTTCAGGGTGTAATTGAGGTGACAATGTGACATTATCTTATTTGATTGCAACATTAAGGTATATTTTAAATGTACTAAGCATATATTTAATACCTCTGATTTGCTGCATAACTATATTTTGCTCTCTAGACTTAGTGGTAAATAAACTCAGCAGCACCACTCATCCAAGATCGTGACAATAATGGTTTATCTGACAGAAGTCAAGAACCCTAGTGATTAAGAAATTGGTGATAACATAAACTTGAAGAGTTGAAGCATGCATTTGTAATTGTCATTGCTTAAGTAAATTTCATGAACTTGATTTCATTGGCTTGGTGTTTCTCACCCTGTAGAATAGCTGAAATAGGTGGGCATCATTTTTGTTGATACTCAGCATGTTAAATTATCACAATCCATCACAAACTAACCCTGTTAACAATTAACTCACTGAATTCTCCTTTGCTTGTTTTCTTAGTCCATGCATTCATATTTAATCATTCGATTCCATTATGCGATCCAGTTTTGTTGCAGAAATATAGTAGTCAAGGACTTATTGTAGCTAACTGAATAGCTTTGGGAGTCATAATAAATGATATTCATTTTTCTTTCTTTTTTTAGTTGACAGGATATTCATTTTTCTTACTAAAGCCATTTCCAGTCCATTTAAGCATTTTACCTTTCATTGTCGATTCCAATGATGCTATTTGGTCTTATTGAAGGAAAAATATAGGATGCTGTCAAAGATATTTACCCGAGGAGCTTCAGAATTTAATAATATATATGTTTGGGCGTATATCAACTAGACGTCAATAAGGAATTCTCATAGGAGCTTTAAGAACATGAATGAGAAAGTGATAAGTTGATAACCCTTCTTATGAAGACCAGGTAGTTGCTAATGCTTACAAGAAAGTTATTTAAGCTTTTATTATGAGTATCTGAAAATTGAACTGAAAATTGTATGATGATGTCTTTTACTTTTCGACCATGGTCACCCTGTATCAAGACATGCTACTGGCAGGATGCAATCTCTTTCCTTTCACTACTTTTTCCAGTACTTACACCGAAGAGGTGGTAAGACAAATCCGTCGTGTTTCACTTATTAAGTCTTGATATTTTGTCCAGCTTATAGCTTATTAAATTCTTGCGAATTCAGGACATGCTAATCAGGTCAAAATGTCAATAAAACCTGAATGATGGGGAAATTACAAGGTTCTCACTCTTTCCTCCAAGTCGTGGACCACTTTCTAAGGTAACCTTCTGGTTACCTTTTACCCTAGTTTAATCAACCTTTTGTGTGCAAAAGCTTTGAAATTTTAAATTTTAAACTCCCACACATATATACTGTATATAAATATCTGATCATTCTAATAAGCAAATTAATTACTATTATTATTATTATCATCCTTTAAATAAGGCTAATTAACAATTCTGATGGCACTAATAAATGATATATAGCAAGATGGTGAGCTATGAAGTTCCAAGGCCAAACATAGGCATACACAGTTTGTGTTCATCCTCTTCAAGCAAAGGCCAATTGAAGGGTACTGTCGCCCCACGTGCTCTAGAGATCGTCTGCCAAAGAAATTCGCGAAGATAACAACCTGGGCCTTGCTGTTGCTGCTGTCTACTTCAATAGAGGGAAACTGCTGCTCGAAGGCGCTAAAGTCATTAATCATCTGATCTGATCCTTACTAGAAGACAATTATCTTATTGTTCTTATTAATGATGTATATATAATCCGTGTTGAAAATAGACTACTGCCTGCTTTGAAGTTATGAGTTGTAATGTAATGTGTATGATCTGATATGAGTGAAGAACCAAGTATCTTAGTTATGGTTTGCATGTTAGGTGCCTGGTGTAGCTTAACTTGTTTTATGCAGCTACAATATTACACTTGGAATATAATATCGATGCTTTGTCCTGTTATGTCCTTTTGTATGGACAATTTTTTGCTTTTGATTGTTTTTGGTTGAAATGGAAACCAGCTTTGCAAGCTGGCTTCTGCCCTTTTTTTAAAATCACAAATATAGGTTGTCGACCGAATATTCGGTCGGTAATGGCCATTTTAAATTTAAAAAAATAATATGGGGTGATTACCGACCGAAAGGTCGGTCGGTAATGGAGAATTTTTAAATTAAAAAAAATAATAAGGGGTGATTACCGACCGAAAGGTCGCTCGGTAATCACTCCATTGTCCCTCCATTTTTGGAGGGAATAATTGGGTTACCCAAATCGGTCGGTATATCGACCGAATAGAAATTGGTCGGTATACCGACAAAAAATTCGGTCGGTAACCCAATTTTTCCCTCCAAAAAATGGTCGGATGTTATCGGTCGGTGATCGGTCGRTAAACCCTTACCGACCGATAATCGGTCGGTAATTTTTGGATTAACGACGATTGTGATTCCGACACCGCTTACCAACCGATTTTCGGTCGGTAACCCCTGTTACCGACCGACCGATTTTCGGTCGGTAAGCGTGGTCGGCCGAAGCCAATTTTCTTGTTGTGTACACACATCCCCAATTTGGAAGATCTAAGAGGCGCAAACCCACAGGCAGCCGAAAAATATGAAAGGTGGCTTAACACCCTTCAACAATATGATATTATTGTTCACAAATCTGACGAGCTTTTATTGTTTTTGGACCCTGCCCCTATAATACCGCAATCAAGGCAAATCTACTATTTGAATAAATAAACTACTGAGGTCATTGCTAGTAACTACTCCAATTCCTTCAACATTTTCAAGACCATTGTAGGAACACTGAGGTTGGAGATCAATGTTGAGGCAACWAAAKGGGCGGGGGACGRAATTATGACTTYAAAGACTACAATTAAACCAATATTTKCCGCTGGTTCAGCTAAACAGGCTARTTGGAAGAAGCAGAATGCAATGGAGCAACAACAAGGGAATGRAAAACTAACGAAACCAAAATTTCTTGAAGAATCGATTGTTGTAGTATGRAATTCAAGGGGTATTTCGCGACCAAGSTTCGTTAAAAATATGAAGCACATARTGGAACTTCAWAATCCAGCTCTAATAATTATCACTGAGAYAAGAACATCAACTGGGGACACAAAAATTGTTTTTGACCAATTACCATTTGATGCTTGGGTGTCTGCGAAACCTTATGGTTTATCAGGTGGGTTACTAGTGACATGKGATTCAACTAAGATGAGTTTCAACCAAATCGGAAAAGATCCCCACTCCATTGAGGGAGTTATCCAAGTAAGTGATTTACCATAACATTCATTTTATCACAAAGTTCAATGGGGTATCATTAGAAGTATATATAAAACATTAACAAAATATTATTTATATTGTACTACGCAGGGTGCACATGCTCGAAGGAAGGGCTATAGTTGCTGCAAAAGCGAAGTAACCATGGGAATGATGGGATACAAATGAAATAGGCAGTCGATGTATTGCTGCATAGGTAAGTTGTTTATTGTACGGAGTATGTAGTTTGTAATAATGTTTTATCTTGTTTCTGGTTAAAAAAACAATCTATTATCATCAGCCTAAGTTGAGCATTTGAAAAACGACTACAATAAAAAATACGGATTTAGAGTTAGTGCAATATGTACAGTTTGTTTTTTATTAGTCCATCATTTATAAAACATTAGTAACAACAACAATAATGAACATAATTAGTCCTCACAAAATGCATTACAAAATTATCTCATACCTCCTTCTGTCCAAAATAGATAATGGCTATGATGAAGGTTTCTTCTCCATTGATCAACACCTGCACCTTAACAATGGCAAAGTCAGATCCAAAAGGACTAACACCAAAAACTCCAGTGTGTACAAATTATATTAGATGCAAATGGAAGGCCATAGGAAGCTACGAGAATAACTGTAAATCGATCAGAAAACTCATCAGGGCAGTCAATCTCATGTCATTATGCCTGAAAGTGCCATCAACCATACACATATCTCCCTGCCCAATGCTCATGGTGTATTAATGATCYAGTGCCTAGCTGAGTGTGGATGTGGCCATCACCAGAGCAAGGCAGTGAGGTATGCAAGGGATATCAACTTTCAGACACAAATAAGTAGACTCTTTTCATCATTTGGGTATGGGAAGCAAGTTAAATAGGAACTCCACTGGGATGAGTGCAAGACACATTGACAAGGTGGCATAGTCCTACAGCTAAGTCAAAACCCTCTCACGGGTGATTGAGGGTATATCATAAACTAAAAAATCATCACTCATCAAGGCATCCCACAACCATATCCCCCAAACATAATCAAACTTAGTTAAGGGCATATAAATCATAACTAAATGATATTAGCTTAAATTCAGCATAATCAGTTCATGGTGTACAAAGCATTATCGAACAATATCAGCTTCGAATCATCATACTTAGATCAGGGCATATGAAGCATAATCAAACAATATCAACAACAAATTTTGATCATCACGATCCTTAAAAATATTACACAAAGGAACTCATGAATAGAAGAAAAAGGTTACAGGAAGTATTCTGCATAAGTTGCAGAAGGTGGCATCTCGTCCATTAAGTCAACGGACCATTTCTTGCACCCTTGCATCTTAGCATCAAACATAAGCACTTTAGTCTTTATCTAAGCACCACTGATATCCATAAACACAGAAGGCCCTGCACCTGTATCCCATCTTACTAGATTCACCTACAATCTGGCAAGAGGAGTCAGTGCCTTCAGACTTAATGGACTCCTCTTCCTCCAAAGTTAGCAAGCAACCAGAGGGCCCTGCAATGACGACACCCCTATTCCATGGCACACCTCTTCCCCGATTCCTCTCAAGCTTCATCATCTTCCTCTTTTGACCTTTCTCCCTCTCCTCAACCAGCCTCTTTCCCTTAGTAAATGCAATTCTCCTTGCTTTCTTTACAGTCTCAACAACATAATTCATGTCCTCCCTCCCAATGGCTGGGATACATCACACAATCTACCTCTTTTCTTCCTCAGAAGTCTCCTCCACCACAACATTCTTTCCTTTTCCCTTCCCCTCCAAAACTCTCTTACCCTTATCTTCGATCACATCCCCCGTATCTTTTTCTATCCCCTCCACAACTCTCTTACCCTTATCTTCGATCACAACCCCCTTATCTTTTTCTAACCCCTCCACAACTCTCTTACCCTTATCTTCGATCACAACCCCCTTATGTTTTTCTATCCCCGCCACAACTATCTTACCCTTATCTTCGATCACAACCCCCTTACCTTTTCCTTTCCCCTCCATAACTTTCTTACCCTTATCCTCCACCACCACATCCTTACCTTTTCCCTTCTAAACCAATGTGAGCATACGCTTCGTGGCCAACCTCTTTCCCCTCCCATCTGGTTTTGATTTGAAAATGGGCAAATCCTCTGCACTGTTCAAAGTGCCACACAACCCCGCCCACACAAGCGTCATACCCAAAGAAATGAGTGGCTCCACTACTTATGCAAAAATTAACCAAAGCTTGTGAAACCTTGATTTTGTAGAGGTCAACGATGAAATTGAGAACACGTTTCTCCTTGTCATCCTCGGAGTTGTTTAAGGCAGCAACGAGAGGTCTCAAATCCACCATTCCGCTTTTGATAGGATGAAAAAAGATCGCAAAATTGCGAAAAGACGGAGTAGATGCGAGGGAATTTTGATGTTTTACAAGCAAGTGCAAACAAAACGAGTGAGCTTAAGGGGTGTATTTGATATTTGCGCAGACAGACAATGTGTTGTTAAATCTGGGATTTCAATCTAGGATTAAGTTTTAAGAAAAAAATAGGTGAGTGGATTGAATGAATGGTTGGGACTTGGGAGTGTGTTAATCTTTGTTGAGAGTCATTAATGAGAGTGAGATAGATTTGGGAAATTATCAAGAACTATATTGTATTAATACACACAATTTTTTGAATAAGTGATTTTATATACAGTTTTTGGAGCCAAATTGTATATAGAAGTATATAATTTTTGAAATCAAAATGTGTGGGGGACTTAAATTTTAAAATATATCAAATTAAATCAAAATGCTATTCTGTTTGACCTTTTCGCTGCCGTTTCATTGAATCAAGGTAATGCTAGACACCACATAATTAAAATATATTGAAGGGTTAAATCCATGAATTCCTACCGTCGTTCAACATGTTCACTACATAAAGACTTGAGGTTTGACCTAATTATGCATAAAGACTTTAGATTTGACCCAATTAGAGAAATTGAAATGTGAAATCAATAAACCAACAATCATATCATGAAAACAAACCAACCGTCATTAGTCATTACCAACCAAACAAAACAATCATACGTCATTAGGGCATGTGCAATGGGGTGGGGTTTTTGGTTCACCAAATACATGACAAATATTTATATGACACGGTTTACTCATTACACTGTATACTTCTCTCACACAATACTGAATTTTGGAACATTCTATGTTTCGTTTCATTATCCCAATATTACAAAACCCCAAATTCGAAAAATTAGCCCAACTTCACACTCTATTTCCCTTTCTACTCTCTTCTGAAAAAAAAATATCATTGTTTCTCTTTGTTGAATCTCTCATCAATAACCTTTAATCTCTGGGTTCCGTTGACAGATCCGCTCTACTAGATGCGTTTTTTGAGGAAGACGATTCTATTTTCGAGGGTTGAATCAAAAAATTGATCGATATCGGTGATAAAGATCCCGAATTGGATGGAACACTTCAAAGACCTATTCAAACAAGGAACAACAAGGAGCTTACTTAGTGATATTGGCTACGATGCCTTGTGCATTGTACTAGGCCACATCACCTACTATGAGGAAGGTTTAAAGTTTTGACGTCCATATGAGGGTCGCCTTCCTACTCCGGTTTATGTGGAGCAGAAAGGTTCTGGTACTACTGCTCAAAGGCCGACTCCCAGGAAGCTCAAGAGGAAGATAAGTTCTTGTGATGAGATCCCTAGGAAGAAACCTAAATCCATTGAACACTATGAAGTCGGACCTTGTCCCACGACATCTATGGAAAATAAAATAGAAGAGGATGTCAAAGACTTTGAAGACCGGGCATTGATGAACATTTCAAGTACTTCCTCGAGGTGTACCTACCTGCTCTCAGAAAGGAATACCCTAACCTCTAATTCTCTTACGCTTTTGCTTGAGCTGCCACCTAGGTATTATTAATGTAACCTTCACTTGATATAATTTTAGCCAACATCATTGGGTTGACTTTTTGTTGGTAATGACGTTTGGTTTGTTTGGATAATGATGCTTGGTTTATTGATTTTACATCTTGTTACAACACTGAAAATGCTTTGTTAATGTCTYAATTAGGTTTCATRAACMTGCAATTTGYAGGATTTTATTGGATTAACCCAAAATGTCTGAATTTRAATTTTTCTTRAYTTTGGTGGATGAATTTGACTGTTGTTTAATARGGYTGTCGACCCTTTTCYTGAGTCCWTTATMATCYCGAAATCTCTTTTCACTTGAGTCCCTTGTTRAMCGTTTTCCTGAATCCCAGAAGATCAAAGTGRCTTCTGATGTAAACCAGTTAACTCTGAGTGTACCCTTGTTGTGTGTGTCTACATGTGTGAGTTTGAGTCCATATATATGATGTATTTCAACTCAAAGGATGAAGAACTCGGGTCACTCGACGAAGTCAGGACATTTAGCTCAGGTTTACCCTGCTAAGGCATAGCCCAAAGCGTACCTTGTGTTTACCTTTACAGTGCAGTTATTTTCCTAATTAGATTGATGACATAAACATTCCATCCTAACTCCTAACAAAGGGAAAAAACCTCTTAGCTTGGTACTATTGATAAAGAACACTACACTACCGCATTTGCCATTTGCATGTTAAATTGACATTTGACCTTTTCTTTTGACCCTCACAATCTGCCATAATACTTCACCTGCTACTCTCAACCGCCTTTGGTTGACATTTTTCCCGCTATCTTCGCCGCGATTTTCAGGGGATATTTTCCTTTGCATCTTGAACCCTTTCAATCAAGTCATCAATTGTGTTAGCAAATGACATGTATTGTAAAATTGGATTGCTTAGAACACTCCAATGTCAAACACATTGATTGACTTGAGGACTAGTATTGTCCTATTGTATGATTTTGTCCTTATACACACCACCAAAGGACCTTATTGTGGTCCCCTTTTACAGAGGTACTCACTAAAGCCACTCCTTAAGGTACTCTTTGGTCTTCAGGACTCTTCACTCTCCATTGAAATACATGATATGTAATATTTTCTTCATTCCCCTTTAAATTTCTTATTTGAGAGATATTGTCTGATGTATGACCCCATAAGGCAGTAAWTTTACCATTCCTTTCTTTACCTAATAACTTATTTACCATTGATGTTTTTAAAGTTGTGTTAAATTCTGCCTGTTTGCTTTAACTGACTTGTTCTCTACTTGTTGATGTGTTTCACTTGCAGAATTTGAACATGTCAACATTGAAGAATCAAATATCCATTCCTTCTCAAACATTGGATGTATGCTAAAGCAACCCTTATCGTAATGTAATCTGCGATGATTTTGCATTTTTCTTAGTAGCAGAATATGCAACTTAAGTAGTAGGATTGTGGCGCTGTAATTTTTTGGAAACCTAATTCTGATTAATGCCTCTGTTTTTTGACAACATAACTTGATTTTTCTATGAGTGGCAGCCATTTTTTGTATTATATTTGAACATATATTTTATATTATCATTAAGTGAAGTGGTTTTAGTCACTTTGGTTTTGCTTTAAAATTTTAAAAGAAAATAATGAGTAATAAGTAAATAACTGGTTAACCACTAATCCAAAGTACGGAGTATAACTCATTGAATTTCTCGACAATACATTACCATGTTGCTAGATTGGACCACATCGCGGGGAACACTAGTAATAATATTAAAAATGAAATTACGGATATTTAGGACAAAAGAATAATGTTTCAAAGAAACATACTAATTTTGGCCAAAATATTCTCTTTCCTTGTCGGAATATTCGTTTTTTTTATCGGAAATTGAACATGGGTAGTACAGTGTTTTGTAAACATTGGCCAAAAATCGGGTAGTTAATTTTTTTTAAAAAAAATTGTGAATATTTTTTCCTAAACTTTGGCAAAAATTGGGTTGTTTAAGACTAATTTATTTTTTTTTTTTGCTAAGTTAAATAAAATCCAATAAGCACAAGAAACATTACAACCTAAAAAGTCTAGGAAACCAAGGCATCCCAACTAGGTTGGCACCCCTCAAGAGATCTAGACTAAGCAACCCACTAATTATATAGCAGCATTATCAAACCAAGCCTAATCCCTCCGAGAGATTCTAGAAGGAAGAACACTTCGGACCCTGGCTACAACAATTTCCTTAATCTGATTATACAAGGCATCACAATTAATMACTTTATGGGACCACAACAAGCTATTCCTAGCTCTCCAAATCAAATACATTGAAGCATTAATAACAGCATAACAAAAGGCTTTTTGAAATTTTGTTTTCGAGCTCCGCTGCACTTTCTTGAAACTGGAGCTATAAGTATTGCAGAAACTCCCAAGCAGCCATTGTCTGATCTTATCCCAAACCAAACAAGTCACAGGACAACCAAAAAACAATTGGGCCAAAGATTCGCACTGAGCTCGGCATAAAATACAAGTATCATCATCAACAACCTTCAAATGCATCAAGCGCATCCTAGTTTTCAGCCGATCTCTCATGACCAACCAAGCTATAAACCTGTGCTTAGGAACAGTGAGTCTATTCCAAACTAAAGCACACCAATGAACCCGCTCTGCCAGTGGCTCCATCTTTTGGTACAAAGTAGAAACAAAGAAATGGGCCATGCTCATAAGCTCACTCTGCAAACCCTGTCTCACAATTAGATCCTTGACCATACAAATCTTCCTTCACACCCAGCTGCAATCCATGGGACATTGATAATCCCACCAACTCCACTGCTTAATATACACAGAGTGGACTCGTTTTATCCACAAGTTGTCTTTTTTTTTGTGCTATAGCCCAAACATGCCTAGCGATGTTACATATATTCCACACACTGATATTTTTAATGCCTAGGCCACCCATATGTATAGGTTTACAGACCTCCTCCCATCTAACTGAGCCTGCCTTGGTAAGAAAACAAGTACCTTGCCACAAATAAGCTCGACAGATCCTCTTAATAGCATGAATGACTGCCTGTGGTAAAAGGAAAACCGGGACCAGTATAAATGGATTGTCAGCAACACTAAATTAATAAGCTGAACTCTACCCGCAAAAGAAATATGTCATGAACTCCAACATCGGATCCTAGAGGGTCATCTTCTCCACAAGCACATCACATTCCTTTACACCAGGCTTCTTAGAAGAAATGGGAACCCCTAAGTACTTGAAAGGTAGAAAACCAGGAGTAAAACCAGTTCGGACAATAACAGCCTCACGGAGCTCCGTCTGCATACCTCTACAGTAAATCTCTGATTTGTGAAAATTAGCCTTAAGACCAGAAGAATCAGAGAAAACTTTGAAAGCAGGCATGACAGCATCAATGGATTCCATATCCCCTTTACTACACAAAATCAAATCATCAGCAAAACAGAGTTGGGTAAGCTTGCTAAGCCTGCATCTAGGATGAAACTGATAATTGGTATTAGCCACCATGTGTTTCATTACCCTAGAAAGATAGTCCATCACCACGACAAACAAAAGAGGAGAGAGGGGATCTCCCTGCCTCAAAYCCCGTTTAGGCGAGAAGAAACCATGAGGAGAACCATTAATAACCAAAGAATACATAGGAGAAGACACACATTGCATAATGAGCGAGAGAAAATGGGAAGGAAAGCCCAAACAAGAAAGAAGCTCCCGCAAAAAATCNTGCATAATGAGCGAGAGAAAATGGGAAGGAAAGCCCAAACAAGAAAGAAGCTCCCGCAAAAAATCCCACTCCACTGTATCATAAGCTTTGCACAAGACCAACTTCATAAGACAACTAGGCCTAACAGAGCCCCTACCATAGTGTCAGACCAAATCCTGGCATAGAAGCATATTATGAATAATATACCGGCCACTAACAAAAGCTCCCTGGTTCTCAGCAATGATATCRGGCAAAAGCATCTTAAGTCGTCCACATAACACCCTAGAAATGCACTTATAAAGCACATTACAACAAGAAATAGGCCGGAATTGCGTAACATCAAAAGGGCAAGCAATTTTTGGGATAAGAGTAATAAAAGTAGCATTGGGTTGCTTCAAAACTTTCCCATGTTGAAGACACTGTTTCACAGCCGAAATAACATCCTTACCTATCAGACTCCAATTATCCTTGAAAAAATGAGAGCCAAAACCATCAGGACCAGGTGCCTTATCCCCRTTAATAGAAAACATAACTTGTTTGATCTCCTCATCAGTGTAATCAGCATCTAACAGCCTCTTCATGTTGTCTGTAAGTAAAGGACCACAACGCACAATCTCCATGTTCACAGGTGCCCTCTGCTCCAAAGAACTCCCAAGCAAAACTTGGTAATACTGTAAGAAAGCATGCACATTGTCAGTTGGAGAACCCCTCAGAACCCCAGCCATGTCATGAATAGCATGAATATTATTCTGGAGTCGCCTCTTTTTAATTGCTCTGTGAAACAAGGTAGTGTTACTATCACCAACTTTTAACCAGGCTACCTTTGCTTTTTGTCTCAAAAAACTCAAATGAGTCCCATGTGCCTGCAAGTACTCCTGATGTGCTAGTCTCTCCGCATTAAACAAAGCGGCATCCCTAGGCTGATCATGTAAAGCCTTTTGTGCTTGCATGAGATCATACCATGCCTTATTTTCTCGAGCATGCAAATCATAAAAACCAGATTGGTTGAAACGTTTGAGACCACTCTTGACTCTTTTCAATCTTTGGACAACCTGAAACATGAGACAACCCTCAACTGGATGACCCCACCATTGGCCAAGAAATTGAGAAAAGTCCTTAGCAGAAGACCACATGCGAAAGTATTTGAAAGGTTTCTGCCCAACCAAAGTTCCCCCAACTATCAGAACAACAGRACAATGATCAAAGACTACTTTATTTAAAAAAGTAGCAGAAGTGGTAGGAAACAAATCAAGCCAAGCTTCATTAATCATAACTCTATCAAGCTTGCAACAAACCCGAGCATCGYCATCCTGTTTGTTACTCCAAGTATAAAAATGGCCAGTACTAGGAGCATCAAATAACCCACAAAACTCCAAATAAGACCTAGCAGCAAACATCTCAGATTGTCTCACAGGAGCGCCAATCCGCCTATCAACATTCAAAACACAATTTAGATCACCCATAAGAACCCAAGGCCCCTTAAGTTTTGGGCCAACAGCTCTCACATCTGCCAACAATTTATCCCGCTGCTCCCTATCATTAAAAGCATATGTTATAGAACAGAAAAAAGTATCCAAATCACCCTTAGGCGTCACAAAACAAAGAATCCACTGAGCAGACATCCCCAAAATATCAACATCAAAAGACAACGGATTCCAAGCAAGAACAACTCTCCCCGAACATGCCACAAAAACATTTGAAGAAAAACACCAGCCATTAAAAAGATTGAGATAAAGGCTACCCATCTTACTAGGCTTAACCTTCGTCTCGAGAAGGGCAACGAAACTAATATGCTAACTATTCAGAAAATTCTTAATAGCCATCTGTTTGTTAATCTCATTTGCCCCCCGCACATTCCACACAAGCATTCTATCCATTAGGAGGGGGGGTCATCAGCAACTCCACTAGCAACAATCTTATGTATATTAGCACTAGCAACAGATATAGCATCATTAGAACAGATTACATCACCATTAGGCCTAGTTAAGACCTTAAATCCAGAATCAAGAAGGGCACCACTAGGTTTAGCAAGACTCATCCTAGCAGGCTTAGTGACAGGTTGAAAACCATCCGCATCAACAACAGGAAGCCTAGCAGCCTCAGGAGCAGGAGGGTCTACCACAACCGTCACTTGAGCCTCTAGAGGATCTATGACAACTGCAGGGATCGCCTTAGGTTGCCAAACTTGTTTCCTCTTAAGCTTACAATGATCCACATCATGGCTAAAACGCTTGCAATCCTGACATTGAACGGGTTTCCATTGATATTCCACAGGCACAAAAGTGAGATCATTAGGCTCATTAATAAAAGACAATTCATCCGGGAAAAGAGAACCCACTTTAACCTCAATCAAGCAACGAGCATATTGCAGTCTATCCCTTTGTTCAGTGGCTTTGTCAACCTTAAGAAGAGAACCAAGAGAGCGAGTAATCTTCTCTAACACATGAAATCCCCAATATTTAAAAGGCAGTCTTAAATTCACCCAAATAGGCATAGATTTCACATCAGCACTATTATAATCACAATCTGGCATCCAAGGTTTAAGAATAACAGGCTTTTTGTCAAAAAATGGTCTATCATTAGCCAAAACCTTCTCACAATCCTCACGTAAATGGAATCGAACAATGAAAACTCCTTTCGAAATGGCAGGGATCTCATCAACCCCACCATCCTTCCACACACGTTTAATAAAATCCTCAAAGACCGAAAATGGAGGATTGGACCCCAAAACAAAAAAAACAATGCAGGAATCCCAATAGTCAATCTCTAAACGAATTTAATGAGCAGCAATTTTAACACAATTAGAATCAAGTAAAGGGCATTCAACACCACTCACTGTCCTGGAAGGAACCGCCATAATGGGCGGAGCAACAGCAACAGTAGCCATAACAGTACCAACAGCCCCACTATGAGCAGCACCCGCAACCAAGTCCGGCGAAACAACTGCAGTTTCCGGTCCAGAAAGAGAAGGACGGTAGAAATTAGAGTGTTAGGGTTACCTTCAACCTCATCACTCCAATTAATTCGTGACCGAGGTCGCTTTGTGTGAATGGATTGAAGCCAATTCGAGAAATTCGCACGAAGAGCAGAGCGATCCTGCAATTCTTGCACCGTGGAACGAGGCGTAACCACCTCGTTCAAGTTCGCGCAGCCAACTGAACTCCGCAATTCACCATCACTCGCAACCGACTGCTGTTCTTGATTGACATTTGAAGCTCGCGCAATCTCCCTTTGCAACGTCCTTCTCGCCCTCGTATTCCGCGCTATGGCCGTCATCGGAAAAGTGATCGGAATCAGAGAGAGAAAGGGGTAGCGTTAGAGAACAGCATCAGAGCCCCGAGATCCTTTTTTTCGATGTCCGTACAGTTCTTTGTTCTTTCCTTTCTCGTACTGTTTAAGACTAATTTGCCTATTAAAAATTACCAAAATAATCTATCATAAATTAAAATTGAAGTTTTCCAAACTTATCAATAATACATAATAAAGTCTTGGAAACACATTTTAAAAAATTTGGAAACTTGAATAGGACACACACTTACTACCCCAACAAAATTCTAAAACAAGCAACATAACCCCACACCCGTCGGAAAAAAAATTAAATAACCCCACATCCCTTGAAAAACAAGAACAAAAAACCCAGAAAACATCCAAAAACCCTAATTTTTGAAATTGAACATGAGCATGAACCCAGAAAACTACTCCACGTCCATTCAATGGTGGACAAACGGATCTGATGGAGCCTCACCGCCGACACACCCTTACTTCAAGAGAAGCATTCCTCCACCACCGCCTGAACCACTCAAACCAGTGATGGTATTTTTCAGCAAAGAGCAATGCATCATAGTATCTCGGAAATTGGCACTGTGGACAACATCAGAGGTCGATGTGAATGAGGTGGTCTACATGAAATCACTGCTATTTCTTTGGCGACGAGGAAGGTGCATTCCTGATGAAGGAGGTATATTTACTACCCCTAATCCAATTTCATTAGGAATATACTGTTGAATCCCTCAAAAGTCCCTGAAACACTACTTAAATTGAAAATGAGGAAACGAGATCCGTTCACTGGAGAGCATGGAAATCTAATTCCAGCACATTTGCCGGATTTGTCTGATATCCATGAGCACAGTGAAACCATTTACAGTTACATTACATGGTTTCTCAAAAGGGACCCAAGTTTAATAGCAAATAATGCAATCCTACCAGAAGAATTGACATGGCTAATTGATCCAACGCCGGTCTTACCAACTATTAGGGAGATAGTTCTACTGATAATACCCACCTTAAGCTGGATCATAGATAGCTCCAGTAATGAACTGAAAATGGTGAGAATTGTGCATTGTCACAAGCAAATCCAGCTTTGTGCTGTTTGGGAAGACAAACAAACATCTGATGGCCGAGATACCCATATGCAATGGCATAACAAAAACACAATGTTGTACAGCGAACTACTTGGAAAGGAAATTGATATGGAAAGCCACAATCAAGAAGAATTAAGAGCGAGGCAGGAATTGAAATTGTATCCAAGTGTACACAGATACATGACTACACTGGTATGAAATATTAGAGGCCTAGCAAGACCATCCTTCTTTCTCAATTTCATGTACCTGATAGTCACTCACAATCCAGACTTTCTCATCCTAACTAAGACTAGGGTTAGAGATTATAACACCAAAGAAATAATCAACACACTGTCGTTTAACAGCTTGGAAGTTGCTCCCAGAAGGTTTTTCAGGGGGGATCATTCTTATCTGGAACAAGGAGCGTATTGAATTCAAAGCAACTAAGAAGACTTCAAAACGCATCATCAGATTCATAAAGATATCAATGCTTATATTTTAACACTAATTTACCGGTATCAAATTTAACTAATGAAAACATAATTTTGCAGGCTCCTCAACTAAAACTCAATGACTAGCGAAACACATCCACAAAGAACAAAAACACAAAGAACGCATAACACAAGAGGAAACAAACATATTCATCAGGCAAAATTTTATGTACTCTGCTTCGTAGTTGTTGGTACTAGTGAATAATTGTAAAAGTTTTTGATGTAATCTGATACAGGTATATGAATTGATACCTGCTGAAGTAAAAGGGTTATGTCCCCTGAACATGGATCCAGAATACACACTGGATACCAAGACTTTGTACTGCTAAGAACTAATAGTGCAATTTGAATGTTTAAATTGTTTATGCCTATATAATTTACAAAATAACAAAACAAGTCTGAATAAATTGAATTGTTAAAGTTATGTCAAATGAAATAAGGTCATGCAAATCAATGTTCTTAACAATACTTCAATGTCTAAAAACGGAAATTGATTTGTTCGACACATACATTTGAAAATTTAGAATACTCCGCAAGGTAAGGTGAAACATCGCCCGCACAACACCTCTACAAACAAGTGCAGGACTGCTCCAGCTCAATTCTCAAAGACATGGCCTATTCCGGCTCTAACTACTTTCTTTTGGAATAGTTTGACAATAGGGCCTTCACATTGTCACACTTCGTATTAAATCTACTAAAGACATCCTCGCAAAGAAGCCATGTACATTCTTCTGTAAATTTGGACGAGAGCAACTACAAAAACAAAGGGTAACATATTATTATTTATACTACAAACAACAAAATAAAGGAAACTTTAATGGCTGGATAAGATGATACTAAATTTGCTACACTACAAAGGCTCTAACCATTAAAGATTGCACAAATTAATAGCAAAACTTACATGGCCAAATATGTCCCTGAACCTATCCGCAAAACACTTGAATGGCAGATAACATGACAACACCAAAGATATTTCTATTCAAAATGAAGAAAGAAATTATCAATACAAAATGGAAAAACTAAGTAACAAGGTAATACACACACAAATGTGTTACACTCACGGTTCACAAGGTTCATCAATAACTACATTCACTTTACGCCAACTCGAAATTTCACCAGGCTTCCACTTTGAGCAGTAAAGCGCCATAAGACAATCCAAAGTAGCCAACTACATGACATAATTAGGCATATGACACATATTATTACACTTCGCTTAAAAAAGGCAATTTAATGAAAATTTTCAAATACGCACCATCTTCTTCAAACATGATTCATGTTCAGTAAGGAATTTGAAATACCTAATTAATCTCAGCGTTTTTCCTTTTCATCGCTACGGAGAATGAGAAAACAACGACGATCGTCAATTAGCTGAACGTGGACACCGCTAACAGATTCGACGGAGAAGACAAGAATAGACAAAACAAACCCTAAGAAGACCAATTGGGGGGAAAAAGTATCTGATCAGCAATAATAACAATACTCCGTAACGAAATGGGGCAGTTGAATAATGGAACGACGTTGCTACACAACTTCCAACGGAACTCTTTAATTGTGCTTCTAACAGCTCACGTGACAATTATTAAAGCAAAATAAAGAGAAAAGACAAAAAAAGGGTAGGATGTACACAGATAACCACTTGCGGTTTATTAGTCCCCTTCCAAGCTCTACCAAAGTCACATATGTATTACTCATGCCATACTTCACGTGGCAATAATCTAGATCGTGTACATAAACTACTACTCTAGATGTTGCCAAACTCGTAGTGGCTACAGACAACTGAAAAGACACCTGAAATCAAAGTTGGTACAATTTGTGAATAACTCACAATAAAATTTAGGAATAAAAAATATATTAAAATGTAAATAGTAAAATTAAAACATACCACATCACCAATGATAATTCGAGTTAAAAGGCGATGAAAAGCTAAGAGATTTTTCTCCTTGTACCACACCATGCGTGGACGGCTAATACGATAATTAGAGTGTTCCAAGCGACTCGAAGTCCTTGGGAGCACCATGACTATATTCAACACACTAAACCACCCAAAAATAATACTTCCTCCGATTAATTTTAATACCAACAATTTTGGAGGCACAATCGCCTAGGCAAAATTTCATTGTAGGTGATTAGGAAAAATTAGGGGCATGTGATTAGCTAAAAWGGAGAGAGAAAGTGGGGACAAAAAAAATAAATTTGGGAAGATGGAGGGAGAGAGTAGGGACAAAAAAATTATGTTTTGATAAGTAGGGCTATTTGGTCATTTCATACAAAAAAAGTTTACCAAATAAGGAAAAAATAGAATTGTTGCAATTAATTTGAAACTTTCCAAAATAGAAACTGTTGCGATTAAAATGAATCGAATGAAGTATTATTAATATGTGAAAGTACCCATAATTACACAACACCAGTTAAGTAAATTTTTAAAAAAATAATAAGGAAATTTTATGAAATACTCCTCTAAAAACGCGTTGTCCACAATATACCCCCGTTTAAAAAAGTGTCCACAATAAATCTCCAACATCATGTTTTATTCCATGAATTAACTTTAATGCTTAAATTTAACTTAACCATGGTTAATTTAATTAATTAATTAAATAAATAAATAAAMAAATAACAAACCACAACTAACCACAACTAACCACCACTATTCATCATCACCAACGCCCAAAAGCCACCAAGGCCCATCAGTCACCCCTCACCACAGCCGTCTAACAGCCACCCCTCACCACCGCCACCATCGTTCCCGCCACCACCCTCGCAAATCCCCACCATAGCCTTTGAAACAACCCTAATTTCGTAACCACCCCCTTCCGATTCGCAACCTCCCTTTGATTTTGCAGCCTCAGTGGAATTACTCGCATTCGGCGGCATCGAAGAAGAAGCTGATGAAGAATTAGCATCGGATTTGGAGTCGTTTTCCGGCGAAAAGCGAGAGTAAGAGAACGGATTGAACCACGAAGAGAAGCGTTGACATATGAGTGATTTGAAGGCGATGATAAAGGGGGTTCCAAATTCTCAACGGATGTGGTGGGGTTTCGAATTTGCGACGAGTCTAGGGAGGTTCGAATTGGGATCGAATTGGGAGGGATAAAGGGATTCGCGACGGTGCTGCTGCTAGTGGTGGTGGAAGTGAATGAGTGGGAGTAGCGAAGGGTGGGTACATGGTCGCAAGTGGCGGTGCAGCAGGGGGTAGGGGTGGTCGCGGTCACGGTGGTTGCACTTGGTCAGGTGGGTTGGGTACGGTCTGGTGGTTATGGTGGTGGGTGGGTTGGGTATGGTTGTTTTTGGTTTTATTTTTTTATTTTTTTGGTTTATTAATTTTTTAAAATTAATTTAACCATATGCTTTGGTTAAACTTAACCATGGAGGTTATTTCATGTACTAAAAATTGATTTTGGGGATTATTATTGACAAAAAATTAAGTGGAGATATATTGTGGAAAACGCGTTTTTAGAGGGGTATTTTGTAAAATTTCCCAAAATAATATAATAAATCTTACGTTAGATCAGTTTGTAGCACATCATGTGAATGTTTGCCATAATTGCACTTTGCAAGAAAGCAGTAGCAAATAATATTTGTACAATGTAGGACCCTTAAAAAGAGATATGTTTTGATCCCCGRACATCCACTGTATTCTTTCATCCTAATTAAAAATATAATAAATCTTTCATCTTAATTTTTCATCTTTGTTAACAAAACATAAAGTTAAACATTCCCCCAAAATAAAAAAATACTTTAAAGTGACATCCTATTATTAGTAGAAATGTTGTTTTTCGCGTAAGCATTCCAAAAGCAAAATTCCCCATTCTCATTAATTCAAGCTAAGTTAAAAATAAAATATTTTCAACCGTAATTACAAACAATTTAAAATTCTGTTTTTTTTTTCCTTTTCTCTAGGGGAATAAAAACTTATATATCCTTTATATCATAAGAAAGATAACTCCCATCAAACTGAATTATCAATATATATGTAATTCAAAATAATAAGAAAAAAGCATATTATACACAAACAACCTTTGTATTTTATTTTGCGATGAAAAAAACTGTATTTTATTTCCATGTTATACAAAATACCTATATACATAAATATAGTTACATTTATTAAGAAAAATAAATATGACTTTTTTTCTAAGGATAAAGGAGAAATAAGAGGTGATTAATAAGTAATTTATAATATTTAATATGTAGTAGAATTGGATTACACTTTGTAGGTGTTTTTGAAAAATAATGTTTTTTTGGGATAAAAAAACGTGGAGTATAATATATAATATGCATATACTTTATAA
This sequence comes from Bassia scoparia, assembly GCA_008642245.1. Classification (NCBI taxonomy): domain Eukaryota; kingdom Viridiplantae; phylum Streptophyta; class Magnoliopsida; order Caryophyllales; family Amaranthaceae; genus Bassia; species Bassia scoparia. The sequence goes on from SNQN01000277.1 coordinate 57,391, forward strand.
TATATATTATATATTTTATATATATATTCTATATAATATATATTATATATTATAAAATATAAGATATAATTTGGGGTAGTTCGATTTTGGGGCGATAAAACATGAATTGAAGGGGGCGGTAGATAGATTAATTACATGAGTGTAGGGTAAGGACGTTGGTTGGCTTAATTCGGAACGAAAAGGGAGGGGGTGATGGTGACATGAGAATAGAAGTTGCTGAGCTCTCTAGTGCTTATGTTGCTATATTATTGCATATGTGAGCTTGTGCAAGTAGTCTGTACTGCAATACAGTCGAAGTGTATATATAGTTGATTAATTAAGATCGATGAGCTGCAACGAACTAAGTAACAGCTCTTTGATCCAATAGTGTATCGGCAGCTATGTATTAATTAAGAGATTATAGATTATTCTAACGAACAGCTTGATTGTGTATGTATTGATATATATGCTGATAATACCAAGTATCAG
>SNQN01000277.1:58715-71286 GCA_008642245.1 Bassia scoparia
TGTAATTGTCATGGTTAAATACCGATAATACACCTCATCCATTATTGGCCATATATAGTATATATATATATATATATATTATAAAATATAAGATATAATTTGGGGTAGATGGATTTTGGGGCGATAAAACATGAATTGAAGGGGGCAATAGATAGATTAATTACATGAGTGTAGGATAAGGACGTTGGTTGGCTTAATTCGGAAGGGAAAGGGAGGAGGTGATGGTGACGTGAGAATAGAAGTTGGTGAGCTCTCTAGTGCTTATATTGCTATATTATTGCATATGTGAGCTTGTGCAAGTAGTCTGTACTGCAATACAGTCGAAGCGTATATATAGCTGATTAATTAAGATGAGCTGCAACGAACTAAGTAACAGCTCTTCGATCCAATAGTGTATCGGCAGCTATGTATTAATTAAGAGCTGATAGATTATTCTAACGAACAACTTGATTGTGTATGTATTGATATATATGCTGATTATACCAAATATCAGCTATATATAGGCAATTATGATGAGGGTGTATTACGGTATTTAACCATCACAATTCACAAATAATAAAGTCATCTTTAATGCGCGTGGATTGTCGTAACTCAGACGTCACGTACAAAAGTTATTAAAAAGCATCTCCTTTTTCTTTTTCTATTTTGAGTAAAAGAAGAAATCATTTCTCATCTCATCTCTTGTACGTTATCATATGTTGGACCAACATGTGTACCCTTTCTTTGTCTTTTTCATCGCCAAATTATTTGCACATTGTCGTATAAAGTTGTTCTCATTTCTTTCTACCGTATTATTTTATTTATTTATTTTTTGACGGGGACTGTAGTATTTTAATTTGCTCAAGTTAATTGCTTCCCTTTCATGCATCATTTAATTTGCAAACAAATTGATTTGAGGGAATCTCTCAAGACTTTTTTCGTGCTATGAAGGAAAAGAGTGGTGAGGAATTCTATTCACTTACTTCATGATGCTCACAGGGGCAAAAACTCATAGAGGGAATCTTTATTTTTTAAATTTTTTTTAACCGACCGATTCTCTAACTTTCATTAGCCGCCCTAGTTGTCATTATGTTTCTCATTTATTTGTATAATGCCTTTTCATATATCTCATCACCACACACATGATATCCTAAGGTATAGTTACCTTAATTTTGCAAATGTACTAACTAAATTAAAAAAAGCCGTAAACATCCTCTATTATAAGTAGTTTAGATCCCGTGTGATGCACGATTAATACTAAATCTATTTGTACTCTGATAATTGTTTGAAGAAATTAGTTTATGGTACGTTATTGTACTTAGTTTTATTTATTTGTACTCGGATTTAAAAGTTTGTTTTAATATTAATTTACACAATATAACATTTAAAAGTCTAGTTTAAAATTTAAAATAAAAAATATTTTTGATATGAAATTGTTCATTTTTGTAAGACCCGTAAAATTTTCATTGCCAAACTTTTTTTAATCCAAAATATATAGAGAGAGTTTCATTTCCTTCAAATAAAAATATATTGACAAAATATTATTATAATTTTTAATTGAATCTATCTAGATTTTTTTTACAAATAAATCCAATGATATGTATAGTTTTAGACTTGGAAAATATTCTTTTTAAAAAGGAAAAAAAATATTTAGTATTATTATTATTATTGTTATTATTATTATTATTATAAAACACCAAAACGTGGTAAGCGTTACAAGCAACAAAAAAGGAAAAGTGATCTACAAGAAGTTGGAGGGGAGCCGAGATACAATCTGGCCCCCCACTCCYCTAGCAATAGAGAAGCCTATCCGACTGAAGATGTGAGCAGCTGCACGTGCCCCAATGTCCTGGGCCSTGGAGAACGTCTGGATCCGCTTCAGAAGCGCAACAACTCTCTTATCTAATTCCCCCAAAGAAGAGAAGGAAAAAGGAAGGAAACCATATCCAATTGTCCTACAACGCGCCAAATATTTCTCCCGCTTCCGCTGAGCTGCTACCGCCACCATACGACCAGGAATGAAGGCAGACAACCCAGATTGCGTCAAAGGAGAAGAACTCGTCAGATCAACACACACGTCCAAGCCGTCATCCCAAGAATAGAGCAAAACATCCGCCGGTCGAAGAGCCCCGTCGATCCCATTAGTAAACCCAATATTTACCTCCTTACGAGCAGTAATCCCATATTGATAACAGATGTCAAGAAGAGTATCGCAGACAACATTGTGATGGTGCTTGATACCCATCAACGCCGAGCAGGATACAGCGTGATCCCCAAAAATATCTCCATCAAAAACCCGTGAGCAAGCAGAACAAGGAGCCGAAACGGAGAATAAAGGAACACCCAACCGATAAGAAAGAACAGAACGATAAGTCTTACTGTTCATAGTCTGGCCCAAACCAGATATCGGAACCACCCGGAGCCAAGCAGAAGCATGATCTCCCTGTTGTGATTTTATTATTATTATTATTATTATTATTATTATTATTATTATTATTATTATTATTATTCGTATTATTATTATTATTATATGTGATTTTTTTTACAAAAAAAAAAGAAAAATGATTTTGGAGGGAAAAAATTTAACCACAAAGTGACATGTTTCATCTTTGGTTTTGTTTTARTATATAGTTATAGATTTTAATAGATAGTATTTATTGGGGGCAATTATTAGTATCTCGCAGGAAGATACTAAAGCAGTGTCTCCTGTGGTATTTTAGGCAAATAATCTGATCTTTAATTAACATTATTAAGATCAACTTATTTACCTAACATGCCACAGGAGACACTACTTTGGTATCTCTCCGAAAGATACCTGAAATTGCTCGTTTTATTGGATCTAAATTCGAACATTATACAAATAAATACTACATAATTCCATAAAATTAAATCACACAAACTAAAACGACACAAATTTATTAATAAGAGCATACACATAAAAATTTATTACAACTAAAACTAGAAAATATACAGCTATTTTACATATCTAAATTCAAGTAAGAAATAAATAAGAATTCCTTCATCTAATTCATGAGAAATCTGTCATCTATTTTATCAAATTTCAATTGTCTTAGAATCAGTTGTCCGCAAAAAAAGTTAGAAAAATATAAAATGAGATCAAAAATCTAAGAAAAAAATCTCATAAATAAGAAAAAAAATTAACAAAATATAAACTCAGAAATCTAAAAAAATCTCAAAAACCAATAAAAATAAAAAAAGAATTCAAGAAATCAAAGAAAAAAATTGAAAGAATGAATAACATTAAAAATCAGAAGCAAAAAAACGAAAGAGTGAAAAATCGATCTGAACGTTCATTTCTCTCTTCAGGGTTTCCTGACAGCTATAAAGAACTTAGCTTTGATACCAATTGTTGGATCAACTGAACAATACAAGAGGGGGGTGAATTGTATCGAGGAACTTAAGCTACATTTTACGGAATATAAAAGAAACTTAACCAAAAGAAACTTGAAGCTAGAGAATTTTTCCAACACAAAACTCTCAAGACAAATGCCAAGAGAGGAAAAACTCTGGCCTGATACAACACAGGACTTCGTCTTTTTATTATAGTAGGATGCAACACCTAATACAATCTAAGACCCTCGTTCTCAGTTCAACAATGAACTTCTTGAACCCTCGAAACCAACCCCTCTGTTGGTCACACTCTCTAACTCTCGAATTCAACTAAAATCCCTCGGCTACGAAACACTCACAACCCCTCGCTTTAATCAACAGATCAAAGCACTTACAACTCAATAAGACTTAATAACTTGGCACTGGTATGAAGTAAAAAGCTCTGATTAATTCTTTTCTCAAGTGTGTATAATGATTTACTAAATAAAAGTATTTATAGGAAGATTAGAAGTGCGTCGAAATCAAGCAGTAACTCCACTATCACACTACATCCTATTTTGTAGGAGTAGTGCTTAGTGGAACTTGATCACCAAGTCCACTCCACCACGATCTCCATATTGTCAGGTTTTTAGTCATTTAACTGCTTCTTTTTATTTCTCAGGTGGTTAGCTTGTTTAACAAGCTTCCTGTTGCACATTGTTTTAAACAAAACAAATTTTTCAAAAATCAAGGAAAGCATTTTCTTCTAAACCGTAAAACCACAGATATTTATCAAAGGTAAAACATTAAGTTCAAAGATAATATAATATATAGTTTTTAAGAAATAAAGAACCGGAAAATAATTCTTAATAATTTATAAAAAGATTATATTTTATTTCAAAGTATTTACAAATTACCTAGGTTTTATTTCGAAATATCTTTTTATAAACCACCAAATTAAATTCTGTAATAAATTAAATCACAAACATTATAGTATATCTCTTTTATCCTTTGAGCTAATATTTCATTCCTTAATGCCAAGCTGTACAATAAATCTAAAACTGTAAAATCCTAGATCTACTATACCATACTTCTCGAATACTGTTTTAGGCAATTCTGCCAAGGAACTTGAGCTTCCTTTGATGTGAGCTTCTTTCTTGAGCTCTGTTTAATGCATCCAAAAGACCAGGGAACTTCTTCCTTCTCCTAAGGATATCCTCGTTCCTTTAAGACATCTTGGATCATTAAAACCTAAATTCACAACATTTAACACACACATTAAACAAAAACTTATGAGTTTGCTTTGTTGGTTTGTTGTGCCAATCATCAAAACATAAAGGGTTCAATAATATCCCCCCTTTTTTATGAATGCCATACCAAGCAAACTCTTAAACCAAATCAGACCATAATCAATTGTATGTTAGTGTATAAATAACCATTTAAGAACAGGATATATAAGAGAAACAAAAGCTAGAAAAGTTTTGAGTTAATACCCTTATATATGCTTTGTATGCTGCAGGGAACTTGATCAGTTTAGATGCAGAAACTTGATCATCAACCTGTTATCAGCCACAAGAGGTTTGCTCCTCTTCCCTCTTTTGGCTTTCATAAAAAACATACATGACATTAATATCTCTTAGCACAACCTTAATTGGTCGTACCTTTTCAACACATACAATGGAAGCATGCAATAGTTCCATACATAGGCAGTTATAGAAAAAAGGCATATATTAAACTTCAAAAGTGCTACAGCCCAGAATAGTTCAAAAAAAGAGAAATAAGTTCAAATACCCAGAATATTACATACCAAAACCAAAAGATCATTGTTTGATAAAGTACAGACCAAATTAATATTAGTGGGAACAGGGTAGGATAAAATATGATTGAAATGAAAGAGGGGTGAGGGTACATTTCCTGGGCTTCATCCATGACAAACTATTTGAGAAGAGCATCACATTTCTTGATGATCTTGTGCTGGCTTGAGTGAATTTGGGTGGATGCATCATTAAGTCCAGTGGTGATAATCTGAGACGAAGAGGCTTGTTTCTCTGGCATTCTCTCAACCTTGGACAAACCAGTGAGGACAGTGCCAACCTTGCTCTCAAGATTCTGGACAGACCCCTGAAGCAGCTTTAGTTCCTCCATGATGTTTGAGGAACTGAAGCTACTAAAACCTGTTCTAGTAACAAGAGTAATGCCACTATCTTGTTTCTCAGCCTTGGGTTCATCGGAAACTGGCAATGCTTCACTAGTAGGTGGCTTTTTGGTGTCTTCATCATCAGCATCTAAGTCAAAGAAGGAGGCAATAGATTCCTTTTCAGCACCCTTCCTAGTGTTCCTCCCACTTTTCCTTAAAACAGTAGCACCCCTACTTCTGCCTCGTCCTCAGCCTCTAGTAGGCTTAACCAGTGACCCTCTTCCTCCAATATTTCTTCAACCACTTGCTCTCCCTTTTCAGGACTCCTCCCCACATCAGTAATGTCAACTCCCTCAATTTTTTCAGCTTGTTTCCCATCATCCTCTTCATCCTCGGATTCCTCTTCCTCATAGATACAAACCCAATCCTTCACACACAAACCCAGCCTATGTAAAGTGCTCGGTTGAATGAAATGGTTGGTTTGCATTGTCATGACTTCTGTATGAATTTTAACATAATAACTTTTAAGGAGTGTCATGAGCAGGTTTCCATATCTAATTTTCATGTTGTTTAGGATACAGTGAGTGAGGTGTTTTATCATGAGAGAAGGAAAATTGATTTTCCCTTTGTTTTCAAGGCAATAAATCAACAGAGCATCAAGTTGATTGGTTTCATCTCTATGTTGGGTGCGAGGAATAATTGAATGAAAAACAATGTGAAACAACAGCTTTTGAATGGGACTAAAGTTTTTATGGTTTGTTTTGATGTGTTTACGGTTTCCTCCAATTGACTCGACCATCTGATCTATGCACACCCCATTATAAGACTTCTTGACCCTTTCACCATTAACCTTCTCCTTATAATTTCCCTTAAAGTAATCATCAAACCCCTCATTAGGTACCCCAAAATCATCACTAATGTCCCGAGCAGTGAATTTAATTGTTCTATTCTTAATTGTAACAGAACATACTATATTATTATTCACAAAGCTTTCATTAATTTCCCCCATTAAAGTATAAGACAACTTGTTCTGATAACCTATCCCAAACAAATCAGTCCATTTTTGATACTCTAAAATATCAAGCAATTGAGTAAACTTACATGCATTACACCAATCGAGATTAATTGCGATACCCATCATGTAGTTGGTACAACGAGACTCGATGCGAGTGTGTACAAGTGATTTGCCTTCAGTTGGGATTTTTTCACCATGTTCCTTCCAATCGCCTACATCATCAATTTCTTTTATCTTTCTCTTCTTCGAGCCCCCCGCAATGTCCATTCTAGACTCAGATACAGTTTTGGAAGCCGAGGAAATATCCATGGGTGAGAATTGATTGTTTTGGTGGGTGAATAGTGATCTTGTGGGAATGGGAGATAGAAAGTTCGGTGAGTTTTGAGGATTTTGAAAAGGGTTTTGCATGTTAAATAAGAGTGTGATGTTGATGGGTTAAATGTATGGTGAATATGGTGAGATGAATTTGTGCGGTCAAAATTGAGAGGGTTAATAAATTCGGTCAGTAATTTATCATAATGATACACTTGATTTGACAAGGGAAGGTGGGTATTTAAACCTTCAAGGAAGGTGAGTTGCATCCGATTTTGAGAGATATTAGGGGATGCATTATCTTTGAGTGAAAGACAGCTAATAAATTTGAATTTGAATTTTTGATAGAATTAGGCGAAAAAAATTTATTTTGTAAATAGATAAAATTTGGCCTTTGAACTATAGAACAAAACAAATTGGGCTTGAACACTTTATTCGAATTTTTGACTGCTTCTAATATCTACTTATGACTTCAATAATCACACATAGGACAAATGTACATGTTTACTTAGTGTAATGCTTTCACATAAAATTGTGCATCCGACATATATATACAAATGATGTTTAAGACCATACTTTGGGGATTATTGGAACACCTCTTTAGGATAATTGAATCATTCCAAGTTCCATACGCACTCTTTCAAACCTGTCCCTTGCTAGTGGCTTAGTCAAAATATCAGCTATTTGATTATTAGTCTCACAAAAATCTAATTTGATTAAGCCTTGTTTAACATAATCTTTTAGAAAATTATGCGTTATATGTTTATGCTTAACTTTTGAGTGATGTACTAGATCTTTGGATATGCATATGGCATAGTTTTATCACAATAAATTGAGATAATACAGTCATACCTCATGCCATAGTCTCTTAGTTGTTGCTTGATCCAAAGAACTTGAGCACAACATGCAGCAGCAGCTACATATTCAGCTTCATCAGTAGATAGGGCTATAGTGTTCCGTTTCTTAGATGCCCAAGAAACAAGACAAGAACCGAGGAACTGGAGTGTTCCTGAARTACTTTTCCTGTTAACTAAATCTCTTGCATAAGCAGCATCAGAAAATCCTTTCGAGTCAAATGTGTCACTCCTTAGATAGAAGAGACACATATTTTCAGTTCCCTTTAGATACCTAAAAATTCTTTTAATTGCCATTAGGTGTGATTCTTTTGGAATAGATTGAAATCTAGCACACACACCAACACTAAAAGAAATGTCAGGTCTACTTGCAGTTAAATAGAGTAGAGAACCAATCATACCTCTATACCTCTTTTGGTCAACTGAAATACCTTGTGGATCTTCATCCAACCTGGTACCAATTCCCAGTGGGGTGTGATTTGTTTTGGCTTGATCGAACTTGAACTTTTTCAAAAGTTCCTTGATGTACTTTTGTTGATGGATCGAGTTCCCCCTCTCAGTTTGCTTTATTTGCAAACCAAGAAAGAAGTTTTATTCACCCATCATGCTCATTTCAAATTCACCACTCATTGGTTCAGGAAAATACATACACAGTTTTTCATTTGTTGCACCAAAAATAATGTCATCCACATATATTTACACAATAAGTAGGTCAATTTCTTCAGCTTTTAAAATCAAAGTTTTGTCAACTTTACCTCTTTTAAAACCATTTTGTAAAAGAAACTTTGAGAGCCTTTCATACCATGCTCTGGGTGCTTGCTTAAGCCCATAGAGAGCTTTGTCAAGCTTGAAAACATGATTTGGAAAATTTTCATCTTCAAAACCAGGAGGTTGTTCAACATACACTTCCTCTTGCAAAAATCCATTTAGGAAAGAACATTTCACATCCATTTGATAAAGTTTGAATCCCATATAAGAAGCAAAGGCAATTAAGATTCGAATAACTTCTAACCTTACAACAGGTGCAAAAGTTTCTTTGAAGTCTATGCCTTCTTATTGATTATACCCTTTAACAACTAGACTTGCTTTGTTTCTTATTATAGTACCATATTTGTCTAGCTTGTTCCTAAAAACCCATTTAAGTCCAATAACCTTTTTATTTTAGGTAAGGGTTCAAGATGCCATACCTTATTTCTTTCGAATTCATTCAGTTCATCTTGCATGGCTTTTATCCAATCAGCATCCTTTAGGGCTTCTTCATGATTATTTGGTTCAATAATGGATAGAAATGCATGGAAGGCACAGAAGTTCTTCAACTGATCTCTAGTTTGAATTCCTTTATTGATGTCACTTATAATGAGATCAGTAGGATGAGAGCTTTGGTGTTTCCAGGGTTTAGGCTGGAAATCTTTCACAGGAACTCTAGATTGTGGTGTCTCAGCATGAGTTCCTTCTAATTCTTCCTCTTCATCAGTATGTTCCTTAGTTCTTTCTCCTTCAGTATTGGGTTGAGGAACTTCTGTATTAACAGGTTGTTCCTCCACCCTTACTGTTGGAGATTCCTTGGAACAATTGCTGAGTTCCTCTTCTGGATCTTCTTTTCTTGAAAGACCTATTTCAAAATCATCATTTTCTAGTTCATGAGCATTAAAATTTGTGTTAGCTTCATCAAATATAACATATATACTTTCCTCTACACACATAGAATTCTTATTGTACACTTTGTATGCCTTACTATGATTAGAATAGCAAAGGAACACAGCTTCATCACTTCGCTCATCAAACTTACCCAAGTTTCTCTTACCATTGTTATGAACAAAACACCTGCAACCAAAAGTTCTGAAGTGTGATATGTTAGGTTTTCTTCCTTTTAACAATTCATAAGGAATTTTCTCTATGATTGATGATATAGCATGCAGTATTAACAGCTTCTGCCTAAAAGTTTCTTGTAAGACCACTGACAATTAACATTGTTCTTGCCATGTCCTCCAATGTCCTATTCTTCCTTTCCACAACTCCATTTTGTTGAGGAGTACGTGGAGTAGAAAAGTTATGGCTCATTCCATTTGCCCTGCACAACTCATCAAACTTGTAATTTTCAAATTCTGTTCCATGATCAGACCTAATGTGGACTATTTGAAATCCACTTGATTTCTGGAYTCTCTTAGCAAAGGCCACAAAYTCATYATAAGTTTCATCCTTGCTTGCTAAGAAAATCAYCMAAGTGAATCTCGAATARTCATCAACAATAACCAWMACATATTTCTTTCCACTTCTACTTTGAACACGCATAGGACCAYARAGATCCATGTGWATTAATTCTAGTGGTTGCTTTGTTGTTATCATGTTTTTGCTATGAAAAGATGACCTAATTTGCTTCCCCCTCACACAAGCATCGCATATGTACTGACCAGGGAACTTGACACTTGGAAGATTAATTACCAAGTTCTTGGTGTACAACTTGTTCATGTGAGAGAAACTAGCATGACCAAATCTTTTTTGCCAGATTAATGCATCATCCTTAATTACACTGAGACAAGTGAGATTGTTCCTTGGGATGGTGTTAAGATCCACTATATAAGTGTTCCCTCTTCTGTTTCCTTCAATTACACTAAAAATACATTATCAATACAGTGAGAACTGGACTTACCAACTTTACCTTTGGCTAGGATTTCACCTTTCTTATTATCACCAAAAGTCATAGTTTCACCAAGCAATATAGGCCTCTAGTGAGAGAAACTTAGATTTGTCTCATGTCATGTGTTTAGAACAACCGCTGTTGAGGTACCACGTGTGGTTCCCCCTCACTAGGACCTGCAAAAGAACTAAGGATTAGTACTGGGAACCTGGGTTTCCTCAGGTCCCTATGAAGAAAAAGTAAAAGCACCATCATTTTTCTTTACCCATACTTGTTTTACGTTGCTTTTAGTAGCCACTTGCTTCTTATTGCAGTCATTCACATAGTGACCARTTTTGCCAAAAAAGTTGCAAAGTTTGTCACTAGGTAAGTCCACGTATTAATTCTTCTTACCTTTAGGCCTAGTATGCACATAACCTAAACCTTCAGTTCTTTTGACTTGAGCTTCTTCAATCCATTTAGGAACAAAATATTGACTTATGTCTCTATTTTTCCGAGTCTCAAGTTCCTTCTCAAGTTTTGCCTTTTCAAACTGGAGTTCCTCAAGGTCAACATTCATCATTTTATACTGAGCTACTTCAATACTAAGCATAATATTTTCCTGCTTGAGTTTTTCAACAAGTTCCTTCAAAAGAAGATTCTTGTCAAATAACTCAAAGAATCGATTTTGGACATCAGTTCTATGATTCTCTATCTAGGAACAATGATCTTTATAAGCTTTAAGTGCTTTTTCTGATTGATTCAAACTTTTGGTAACATACCTCCAGTCTTCATCATATTCCATTACTAGATCAACTAAGTCTTGTTTAGAAAATGTAAGTAACTTTTGTGGATTAGGAAATACCTCTTTCTCTTGAGTTTCATCATCATTCTTGGCCATTAGACAGAGATGAGTGGTTTCATTTCAGGTGAAGCCTCATCATCTTCACTGTCTGATTCTCCCCATGCAGCTATCATGGCTTTTTTGACAGATGACTTATTGAAGTTTCTTCCACCCTTGCTGACAGTTTTAATTTTGCATTTTTCCTTGTCCGGATTCAAAGGGCGTTGCTTTACCAAATGATCAGTTGCTCCACATCGGTGACAAGCTAGGTCACTTATTTTCTTGACAAAATTCTTAGAAAATTTGTTAGTTTTAAACATTCTTTTGAACTTTCTTATCAGCATGGCAGCTTCATTTTCATCCACCTCAGATTCCTTGAACTCATTAGCCTTAGGAGCTAAGTTCTTTCCTTTGTTGAGCTCACTTTTTCTGGACCCAATGTGCAACTCATGAATCATGAGGGATCCAATTAGTTGCTCAATGTTGAAAGTAGTAAAGTCCTTGGTTTCTTGGAGGGCAGTTACTTTAGCTCTCCATCTTTCATCCTGAGGCAGACTTCGAAGAATCTTCCTAACCTGTTCATCAGTATGAATATGCTTGCCAAGAGAAACCAATTCATTAGTAATATTAGTGAATYTAGTAAACATGTCTTGAATGGTTTCCTTAGGTTCCATTTCAAAACGTTCATATTTAGACATCAGTAAGTCTATTTTAGAACGCTTGACTTCATTAGTTCCTTCATGTGTTATTTCTAATAACTCCCATGTCTCCTTAGCAGTCATGCATCCCATAACACGGTTGTGTTCCTGGGGTCCAAGACCACAATGCAGGAGTTTGATAGCAAGAGCATTTAATTTAAGTTTATCAAAATCATATTTGTCAAATTCATTCATAGGTTTAGGAACTACCTCATTGTTGACTGTTTTGGGAACCTCGAAGTTACCAACCTCAATGACTCTCCATACTTGGTAGTTCTCGGCCTAGATGAAAATCTCTATTATGTTCTTCCAGTAGGAATAGAACTTCCCATTGAACATAGGAGGTCTCTGCGTAGAGTATCCTTCTTCATGTTTCTCGCGTTGATTCATTCTTCCAACTCGATCTAAACGTTCATTTCTCTCTTCAGGGTTTCCTGACAGCTACGAGGAACTTAGCTCTAATACCAATTGTTGGATCGACTGAACAATACAAGAGAGGGTGAATTGTATTGAGAAACTTAAGCTACTTTTTGCGGAATATAAAAGAAACTTAACCAAAAGAAACTTGAAGCTAGATAATTTTTCCAACACAGAAACTCTCAAGACAAACGACAAGAGAGGAAAAACTATGGCCTGATGTAGGGCTTCGCCCCGCCTTAGGAGGGGCGTGACCTCAGCTTCAGTGTCATGGAGTTGAGCCATGGAATCCGCATGTGAATGCGTTGGGGTGTGTCGTCGAATTGAGGGGATCGCCACCGTGCCTATATAGGTTATTCACGGACGCC
>SNQN01000277.1:74584-171204 GCA_008642245.1 Bassia scoparia
AACTCATTAGAAGGATTTGTCTCTCAGGCCCTATGTACTCGAGTGTTTCAAGTCTATTGCTATAAGTGGAATGTATCCTGAAAATCACTTTTGGACCCTGTCTCTTTCCAATCAAAGTCACTGTCTCGTCAATGTTAAGCCAAGTCACGTCCAAATGTCACCTTTCTCTAAGTCACTCTTCAAATGACACTCTTCAATTGGCACTGCGGTACTAGGATTAGACTCTAGTATGTCCTTTCATGTCTAGAACAGACCTAGACTGACTCTTCAAATTCAAAGACACTTTCAAATCATGTCTAGAATCAGACCTACGAAGACTCCTTCATGACTCTCTCAGAATCATGTCTAGAACCAGACCTAGACTGGACTCTTTCAAATTCAAAGACTCTTTCAAATCATGTCTAGAACCAGACCTAGGACCGGACTCTTTCAAATTCAAAGGCTCATTCAAATCATTGTTTAGAATCAGACCTAGACAAGTCGCTTTCAAGTCATGTCTAGAATCAGACCTAGGCAAGACCTCTCAAATCATGTCTTGAACCAGACCTAGACAAGCCACTTTCAAATCATGTCTTGAACCAGACTTAGACAAGCCACTTTCAATGACTCTCTCAAATCATGTCTTGAACCAGACCTAGACCAAGCCACTTTCAAAGACTCTCTCAAACCATGTCTAAAACCAGACCTAGACAAGGCCCCTCAAATTCAAAGACTCTCTAAAATCATGTCTAGAACCAGACTAGACAAGCACACTTTCAATGACTCTCTCAGAATCATGTCTAGAATCAGACTTAGACAAGACCCTTTCAAATTTAATGACTCTTTCAAACTATGTCTAGAACCAGACCTAGACAAGGCCCTTCCAAATTCAAAGACTCTTTCAAATTCAATGGCTCTTGCCCCCATCTCAAAATCAAGGTCACAAGTTACAAGTCAACATTGCATGCAAATTTCGCTAGACATAAAAAACAGACCTATGTCATCACCAAGGTAGTCCTTAATCCTGAATTAGGCTATCATTTCAAGTCAATGCTCATTTCTTCGGAAAGCATGGGACGCACCTGCATTTCTCCAGTCAGTCCGAACGGGAAATACCGCTCAAGGACTCAGACACATACAAGCACATCGATACCGCATGGGACACGGCTACAGGTAAAACTAACTTTGTTTTGCAGGTACCGTCGAAAAAGGGTAACTCAGGTCGCAAGAACGTCTTGAGTTGCTCTCTCCAGAATCGAATACTTTGACTTTCGTCTTACGAAACTATCGTCTCTCCAGACTCAGTCAAAGTGGGGGCTTCTGTAGACACCTGAAAATGTGTTCCCCAAATGAGTAATCCGTGATGAAACATACCGCGTCTCGCGTTTGTTTCGACTCAGAAAAAGATGCTTTGAACTCACGAAGTTGGAAATACGTGAGGTCGTACTCGGAACTATTGAGCAAATGTCACATTACAAGGCAAACATATTTTCTTTCGATTTTCTCGATAAACTCAAAGGTTTTCAAACAGGTTACACTGGCGATTCTCATGCTTTTGTTTTCCATCATGTGCGTTCACATTTTTTCTGAATCCGCCAGTATTTTTAAATTATTTTTTGATTTTTTCTATGATTTTCACTATGAATTTTGCAATGTTAAATACGCAGTAATACGCAGAAAATACATTGAATAAATTAGAAAATACTCCGAAATACGTGGAACCTTCTAGAACATTCTAGAACTCCTTGCTTGAGAGCAAGGGTTGTCTAGGTCGTCGAATCAAGGGAAATCACGAATAAAATCAGAGAAATCAAATATTTGAGGTTTTGGAAATATGTACGCAACGGTTGAGCTGTATATATGTCAGGTATGGTAGCGTATATACGCTGGGTTCAGGAGCGTATATACGCCCTAAGCAAGCGTATATACGCCAGCTAATGGACCATTACGAATTTGCCAAAAATCTCATGGAAAGTGAGCAGCGTATATACGCTCTTAGGACGTATTATCGCTGCCTTCCTGCGTATATACGCTCCTCTGTAGCGTATATACACAGGGTTCCCTTGCTCGAAATTTGCCTCGTGCCTATAAATACTTCCCTTGCTTGCTCAGTCCGGGGCAGCTTTTCACAACTTATACCCCGAGACACACTTCACAGACACAAGTCACGATGACAACATCTATTCTCTCTCTCAAAGCACTCAAAAACACGTTTGTATTCGATTCAAAGCATCGATTCTCTTTCGAATCAAACAGCGAAATAAGGGTATAAATCTGAGATTACTCACCAAAAAACTCTCTTTCACTCTTTTTAATTCTTTTTGTCACTTTTATCACTTTTAATTGACTAACCATTGTTTATGAGTTTTAATTCAATTAAAAAAATGTAGAAACTCACCTCTTAATCTTCATGTAAATATGTAGGTTTTCTTAATATTTCATTGTTTCCATGGTTTTTCTTGGGTTTTTCATTTATTATTAGTTCCATATTACTATGTCAATACTAAACGCGTTTGCTTGTCTCAATTAGCAGTTCAATCGAAAGGCATTCTTGAATTTTGTTCTAACATTTGATTGTTTGCAGTGACAAGTGAGGAGGACACATATACATATTCATGTTTACTAACCTTTGTTTCATGTCTTGTATATATATTTTCTTCACACTTGTATATATTGTTAAACAGACCGGGAATTGAATCGCTTGTCACATTAAAGTCAGATAATCATGGACGACCGGTTTTCTAAGCACCTTATTAACATGACTAACAATCAAGTGATCGCCTTGTCCATTGTAGAAGTCTTGGTTTGTACATAATAGCAACTCACCTAGTAATAGTGTGTTTTCAGATCAAATTCAATAGCTCTTTGAATTCAATTGTTATGATTTATGGAACTTACAAAGAACCGAGTAAGAGCCAACTACATGCGGCGAATTGGGTTACATATCTGATTCGACCATGTCCCGAACCCCGACTGGTTACTTGATTGGACGTGGGCCATTGATTTGGCACCAATGTTTCGGGCGTTCGTGAGGCCTCTACTCGGTCTCATTGTAGTTCCATAAATCATAACAATTGAATTCAAAGAGCCTATTGAATTGATCTTGAAAACACACTAATTACTAGGTGTATTTCCAACTTTCGTGAGTTCAAAGCATCTTTTCTGAGTCGAAACAAATGCGAGACGCGGTATGTTTCATCACGGATTACTCATTTGGGGAGACACATTTTCAGGTGTCTACACCTGATATAACACAGGCTTCGTCATTTATTATAGTAGGATACAACACCTAATACAATCTAAGACCCTCGTTCTCAGTTCAACAATGAACTTATTGAACCCTCGTAACCAACCCCACTATTGGTCACACTCTCTAACTCTCGATTTCTACTAAAATCCCTCGGCTATGAAACACTCAAAACCCCTCGCTTCAATCAACAGATCGAAGCACTTAATTTCCATTAAAATTGGGTAAGAAATACAAATAAATGAGTATAAATTACACTCATTAAAAAGCTTGTATATATAGTAAAAAAAATTGAAAAAACATTAGAACAAATGTCAAATTATAGTAAAAAAAATTAGATAAAAATGAGGAAGATCGAAAAATAAAAAAGGAAAAGGAAACAAAGGAGAGAGGCGGACTGACACCACCACGCACCAACACCACGCACCCACCCACCAAAACCTGATAACCACCATCAATCAACACCACCGCAACAACAAAAGAAAGTTAACAGTTGAGTTGACAAGGAAACGCAACTCTTATATTCACTCACAATCCTAATAATCTAAAAGTCATCCTCAATTCTCTTTTCGGGTGAAGCTAAAATTCAAGCCAATAAATAGAACCTCAACAACACATACAATCAATCAAGTTCTTCCGAGTTTGAAGCAATGTACCACGCATGCTAAAGTTCTAAACCAAATTAATCATTGATCAATAACACAAGATTGTGATCAGAATAGCATTGATTGATTAGAAAATTCATGGAACAAAAAATTAAGGAGCAAAAATTGAAAAATCAATCCTCCAGCTTAACCGATCACAATAATCAAACGTCAAATCAAGTATCAAACACACAATTAAAGAAAATCAATCAGCCAAGTCAAAAGAATATAATTTGTAAATATATTAGATTGATTATTGTGTTCCAAAGGTTGTAACAAAAACATTAATTGATCAGAAAATTCGTGGAACAAAAAATTAAGAAGCAAGAAAACAAAAGTCAATCCTCCATGATAACCGATCAAAACAACAAAACGTCAAATCTATGCATTAAACACACAATCAAAGAAAGATTCCTATAAATTATCAGAAAATATTCTTATAACAAATTACATCATATTGAAAGATTTTAACAACCAACAAAAATTCGACAAAGCGCGCAATTCAGTTAAGAGCTTCTTCATATCAATGCAAAATGGACAGTACGATTTGCTGCAAGATCGAAATACAAAAATCAGAACTAAAAGTATGTGAGATAAAACAAGAAAATAGAAAACAAGAAGAAGGAGAAGAATGAATACCTGAAAACGACAACTGAATTGGAAGAGACGGTTTGCTTAGCTTTTTCTAGAGCCAAGTTTTTAGTTGATGAACGTAAATGAAAATGCGGTGGTTGAAAGCATCGACGACGAGTAGAGGAAGTGGCAGTGTAATTTTTCGGTTGTTGTTGGAGGAGGCTGATGTTGGAGGAGGCCAATCTAGGTTCGGTTGTGGTGGTGGTTGAAAGAGGGAAGTGAACGAAGAGAGGTGAGAGAGATGAGAGAGAAGTAAACCGTGAATTAGAGTGAAGTGAATAAGGGAATTAGGGTTTATTTTTTGATTTAAATGGCCAAGTTGGTTGGGAATTGTTTGTGTTGTTATTGGGCCGAGATGAGAGGGCCTCGTACCATTTACCAAAAGCTGCGGTTTTACAAAAAAAAAMCCCAACTTTTGTGTTTTTTCCATTTTTTGGACTCTAGGATTGGTTAAATGCTGGGGTTATTTAAAAAAACCTCAGCTTTTGACACTCAAAAGCTAGGGTTTTATTTAATTTTAACCCCAGCATTTGAGGTGCAGCTTTTGTCTATTTTTCTACTAGTGCCAGAACACAAAAAAGCAGAAAAAAATGAAAAACCTAGATCTAAACTCAAAAAAATACATAAAACGAAATAGAGGGGAAAAAGAGGAAACTGAAGGGAGCCCCGTTAGGGTCGTTGGGTAGAATGCCAAACTAGGACACCCTCAAATAATATTTATAAACCGATACTACTAGCTATACATAAGTATAGTAGCAAGTAAGGGGTCGATCCACGGAGAAGGAATCAAAGTAGTCTAAGTCCGAACTTATCTAATTTGGCAAGCAATCGAACTTTGAAAAGGGAATTTTGATTGAAAACTAGCTTATTGAAACAYTTGAAATAAAGCTTTGGAAAATCAAATATTCTAAATCACTTAGGAGATACTAGTTGTCACCTTTCACAATAAAGGATAATGCCAATCAAAGTATGTGTTCTACTCCAATAAAAAAGGGTCATTGTAATCATGGTTTGGAAATTTGATTAATATCATTTCCCAAGTCAACTAACCCTCTCAATTCAAGTTCAAACCCAAGTCCCCTTAAGCTTTTACTAGAATTGAACAATCAAGAATCAAACCAAGACCCAAGTCAATCCTCACAATCCCTTGCAAAGGGTTGAATTAAGCACCTCTCACCCCAAAAAACAATGGGTGGCCAAATCCAAATCAATAAGGTTTGAGAAATCACAATTCAAGGCAAATATGGCGATTGGAGAGAACAATATATATCATCTTGACATTGAAATGATTATAGAAGGGACTTCTAGCACTCCTAAGTTGCTAAACTACTCACACAACATGCTTAGAAGTTGAATAACAAGAAAAACAAAGCAAAACCATGAATAAGAAGCCATTAAAGCAAGGAATTGTATCAACAAAAAGGGTATCAAAGAAACTACTCAATACTACTCCAAATCAAGCAAAACTACAACCAAAACCTTCACAAACACAAGTAGAAACAATCTAGTAACAAAAGAACTCAGAAACAAAAGCATTAAATACCCACAAAAAGTTGTAAAAACAAAATCAAGCAAAAACTAATAAGCTAACCAACAACAAAACTGAAATGCTAAGCAAAGAGATGGAATTACCTGAAATCTAGGTCAAAAGCAATAAAGATTGTAAGATTGTGAGCAAGAATGAAATATTCGGCAAATTGATGAAAACTGAAGCTACTCTCTAATGGAGATTTGAAGAAGAGAGAAGAAGAAAGAAGAAGAAGAAGAAGGAGAGAAGAAGAAAGAGAAAGAGAAGTAAGAAGAAGAAGAAGAATAGAGAGAAGAAGAACAGAAGAAGAAGAGAAGAGAGAAGAAGAAGAGAGAAGAAGAAGAGAAGAAGAGAAGAAGAAGAAGAAGGAAGAAAAGAAGAAAGAAGAGAAGAAGAAAGAAGAAAGAAGAAGAAGAAGAAGAAGAAGAAGAAGAAGAAGAAGAAGAAGAAGAAGAAGAAGAAGAAGAAGAAGAAGAAGAAGAAGAAGAAGAAGAAGAAAGAAAAAGAAGTCTAAAAATTATTCTAAAATGTTACTACAACCACTCTCTACAACTACTCTCTCAAACAATATATACAAAGCACAAAATACAAGCTCTCATAATTACAAGTTTGCCATTACTAATTAAGACATGTGCTTCAAAGACTCTTCCAAGTCAAGTAAGCAGGTCAAAGTCAACGTCCAGAGGCCGCCACGTAGGCGCGTGCGGATGCACGTGCGAGGAGGGACGCGTGTGCGGGGGCGCGTGTGGACCAGGTGATGCGCGCATTCTCAAAAATGCTACTGGAAAAGGCTGTAGGCGCGGGCAGGAAAAGCGCAGACGGAGGCGCGTGCGAACCCAGGAGGCGCGTGCGAACCCAGGAGGCGCGTGCGAGGGCGCGGACGGACCTGGGACGTGCGTACGTGCTAAAAAGCATTCTGGATATGAGGGGGTCTGTGCAGGCTCGTGCCACACGCGCGGGCAAAGGCGCGTGAGGATGCGCGTGCAAACCCTAGGAGGCGTKTCAGCTCAAAAACGCTTCTGGAATGAGGGGTGATCCCTGCAGGCGCGTGCCATGCACGCGCGGGCAAAACCTCGGCGCGCGTGCAAACTTTAGGCTGAACTGCTCAACTTCGAACAACCATAACTTCTTGCTCGTTGATCGGACTGCAGCTTGTAATATATCGTTGGAATGCCCTCGGAGTCTACTTTCCAATGCAAAAAGTCTCATCTACAAATTCAGAGTATACAAAAAGATATGGCTCGAAGAAGATGTTAGAGCAAGCTTTCAAGTGCCTTAAAGCTCAACCAAAGCAACCACAATCAAACCAACAAGTAGGAAGGCTTAAAATCACATGTGCGCATCTAAGAAACTTGCAAATTACTTACAAAGCTTGCAATTGAGTGTACAAAGATATAAAAGAAGAGAAAACTTTAGAAAAACCTATAAAAACCACTAAAAACCAACTAAGCTTTGCAAAACTAAACAAAGTGGAAATCTAACCAAAAGGTTAGTGAAATGATATCGAAAACATATATAATGGCTAAAATAAGGAAGAAATAAGTGCCTAAATGTGACCATTTTTGGCACTTATCAACTCCCCCCATCTAGGACCTTTGCACGTCCTCGAGCAAAGTAAAGCAAAGCAAAAGAATAAGAAAGAAGAAAACTATACACTAACTCACTTTCGTAGGAATCACGATCACTTTTAGCAACTAGTGACAAGCCCTTTAAACCCTCAAATCGCTAAGAAGGACGAGGRAGGTCTCGTGAGGGTTTCCAAAGAGAAGACCCACAACTCCATAAATAAGAAGAAATCAAGGCAAAGGTTTTCAAAAACATAAGAAACACAAGAGGAAGAACAAAAACAAAAAGAGAAAGAAAGAAAATAAAACAAATGTGTGCTTTGGATTGGATTCCTTGGACTTAAGGGACGCCAATAAGGAGAAAGGATGTCCCCCCAACTAGAAAACAAACAAGAGTCAAATAGATATCACAAATTGTGTGCAACTTTGAAAGCATGCAATGAATCAAGTCATTCTCACTACACCAAATTTAGCTTTTTAAAGCTTTAAAATGAAAGCGTTTTTATAAAAGCGCTTTAAATAGTTTGATTTTAAAGCGTTTCTTAAAAAAACACTGTAATTTCAGTAGTATTAAAAGCGGTTTAAAAATAAGCGCTTTTATTATACACAAAAAGACAGCGCCTCACAAAAATGCTTTAAATAAAGAGCTTTAAATAGAATTTTTTAATTCAATTATAAGCGTTCATATTCAAAACGCTTTAATTAATATCTTTAAAATTCTTTTAAAAAATATATATGGAGTACATCTTTGAGATTGCCATAACAAATAAATATCTTTGAAATTGTTTTAAGGAAATATAGGCAAAAAAGCTTAACATAAACGAAAATTCTGTAACAAGTCCCACAAAATAGAAGATTCATAACAAGCCCTATAACCCAAGGCAACAACATGAACCCAATGAAGAAGTTGACAGAACCACATAGCATCAACGCCAACGAAATCCCCAGCATTAGCGATGCAAATCCTGCCGGTGTTATTTGCGGCGGAACCCTAGAAATCGACGATGAAGAAGACGGTGCTAAAGAGATCAGAACGATCGAATTTCCCACGCACTTCATACTGCGCTCTCATCAGTTCTTTCGATCAATCTCTCCATCAACATACCCTGAAAATCATTTTCAATCTCTTCAATCGAGCCTCACCTCTTCCATCTGACAATCATCTTCCTGAATTTTCTTATTCTTGTAAGTTTCTTTACTCATGTTCTAGTTTATTTTTTGTAATTGAATTGAATTTGTTGATTAATTTTTCGTTTTTTAGGTTGAATTATTGCTAATTAAATTAATTTGTTGTTTAATTTGGCAATTTTCAGCTTCTTCAAATTCCTAAATTTGTTGATTAATTGCGTTTTCTTTAAGTTGTCGTTATTGCTAATTATGCAATTTGATTTGTGGTGGGATGGAAATTATTTCTCATTGGATTGAAAAATGTTTAGGGTTGATAAGCTGCACCACAATTGAATAATTATTCAACTGAGTGGAATGGTATTCGAAATTATGTTAATTACTGATGTTACATGGTAATTGAAATTGCAATTGATGAAATAATTGAATGGATGGATGGAATGAGATTGAATAATTGAGGGATAAACTTGCCGCTAGTAACCTATGTCGAAGCTCCCTTTTGGTCGCTCATAGATAAACAGTGTCAGGGTCATAGCTAGTTCTAAAATCTCTGTTCAAGCTTTTGTCATAGCTAGTTACCCAAGAACTTATTCAAGAGTGGCCCTCTTGGGATCTTACTCAATAACTTCTCATCAGATATTAACCTCTACTTTTGAATTAGAGATTGGTCTCTTGTTATTGCCTGGTATTTGCACTCACTATTGAATCCTTGTTAGCCAAGTTCCCTGTAAACCTCAATGATGACTAAGAGGCTGCTGCTTGATAACAAAGAGGAAGGCCTTGCCAGTTGAGTTTGCATATTATTGCAATCCAAGAGTCAAGAAATTAATCTAGACTCTGTTAGAAATATTTCGATCGAATGAGTCTGAGCTTATACAGCTTGTGTGTAATTCTTATTCTCCTATTAAAAAAAGCTTCCTCATTAGATGTTTAGCGTATCTTATAACAGTTGGCTTTTATGCAATGGTTTGGTTAGATTTACATTCTTCTTTTACTATTGATAATTTGTCTACGATTTCGAGGTTAATTTGTAATTTTCTGAAACTTGGTTCAACAGCTTTTGCCTACAACTATGGAGTTTGATGCGAAGGACGAAGAGGAAATCTTGCTATTAACAACCATTAGGGGTAAATGCATCACTTAGTTGTTGCTTATCGTGCAGTAGATGGTATTCAGGTATGACTTTAGTGCTCTTTTTTATGTATGTGGTCGTCATATTTAAGTGCTTCCATAAATAACTTGATCATATTTACTGAATAATAGTGGTTTACTTGATTGTGTAGTGCCCTCGTCAGCAAAATCTACTTGATTGTGGTTGTTTTGTTCATGAGATACATGAAAAGGTTGTCGAACATAGAAAAACTCAAATACTAGAAGATGTACGTAATTCACTTGGTATATATATAGTTATCAGTCAATTTATTTTTAGTCACATACTAATTATGAATATTTTTCTTGCAATATTTTTTCGATTGCAAAGTTCAAAGTTATGGGCAATGAGAAATCGATAAAGTGAGAGTTGAATTGGGGTGCCATATTTTTCTCCTTGTTTGATCTTTGATGGTTATTGTGTCTTGAGGCTTCTACCAAGTTTTTTTGTAATGAAAGTTTTAACTATTGCTTTTGTTGGTTTCTATTTCTTTTAAAAAAAATTTGTTTAGATTTTTTTGTACAGATTTAATTTTATTCAGAAATTCTAATTCTATGGATGAATTTTTGGTAATATTAATGAAGTAAATACTTTTTTAGTATCAGATTGTAAATATTCGATATAGGTTCTCAATGAGTACTTTGGCGCCGTATATGTATGTATATACACTACTACATTAAAACTCTAATGCAATACCAAAAATCGTTGCATTAGACTTCAAAAAGTGTTGCAAAAGGCCTTATGCAACGGTTTTCCTTTCGTTGCATTTGAAGGCRTTGCATTAGGTCTAATGCAACACTTTTATCAGCCTAATGCAACAGTTCTAAGAAATAAGTCAAAATCGTTGCATTAGGTCTAATGCAACACCAAAAATGACCTAATGCAACGTTTTTTTAACTCTTTATGAAACGTTGCATTAGATAAATATATATGCATATGAAAAGGATCATGTGAAAACCAATTGATTTGGTGAAAACTAAAAACCTTAAATCTCAACCATTCATCTTTAAAAATTAAATCACATCCATTGAACTAATTTGTCATCATAACCATACACTTCAGCACCACATCAGCATGCCACGTCAGCGCAATCATGCCACGTAAGCCGCCATGTTAGAGCCATCTTAGCATCCCTGCCACGTCAGCATGCCATGTCAGCGATGGCATGACGTGGCGCTGACATTGCATGCCACGTCATTGTGTCACGTCAACACTGACGTGACGTGGCATGTCACGTCACCATTGGCGTGACGTGGTGCGCTGATGTGGCATGTCACGTCAGCACTTACGTGACATGGTACGCTGACGTGACGTGGAGCTGACGTGTCATGCCACGTCAGCACTAACATGACGCGGTACACTGACGTGGCATGCAAAGTCAACACTGGTGCTGACGTGGCATGCTGACGCGCCGATGACGTGACATGCTTACGTGGAAATGTCCTAAAAATTGTAAAAAAAAAGTCCTAAATTGTATGCACAAATGTCCTAATCCGAAAAATGTCCTAAATCACAAAATGTCCTAAATCGTAAAAATGTCCTAAATTATATGCACAAATGTCCTAAATTATTTATGTAAAATGTCCTAGTTTTTAGTTTTCACCAAATGTAAGGTTTTCACCATATATATATATATATATATATATATATATATATATATATATATATATATATATATATATATATATGTATGTATATATATATATATATATGTATGTATGTATGTATGTATATGTATATATATGTATGTATGTATGTATGTATGTATGTATATAAATGTAATTTTTTTAAGTTCAAACTAACAATTTAAAGCGTTTCAGAAGAAAACGCTTGTAAAATACTGGAAATAATTGCCAAAATTTTGGTGCCAAAGTATACTATTTAAAGCGCTTATTAGAAGCGTTTTTAATTCTTTAAAAGCAGTATACTTAATTAAAGCGCTTATAGGAAGCGCTTTAAATTATTTCCCAACGYCACCATATAAAAGTGCCTATACAAACGCTTTCAATTACCATTTTCAACGCTTTAAAAAGCTCATTTTGGCCTAGTGTCTACTATCTTCCTCTCTCCAAAGCGACCCTCCTTGGCTTCAAGTAGACCAAGCTTGGTGACAACACATAGCTCAAATAAAGAGCTCAAAGAATGGCATAGAGAGATTTCAAGAGTGAGGTTTAAGCACATTGCACTAGACATCCAAAATGAGAAATTGTGACTCCCTCCACCTTTTGTGACTTAACTCTCAAGGTCAATGGACTTTCCGGGTTGTAATGTATTGGCTAAAGGATGGGTGAGGATAGAAATATTTGGCATGTGGCGGTATCCCTATACAAGTGAAGTTTACAAACACAAAACCAAACTTTGGGGATTGAGGTGCCCCAATTCACAATACTCACACACTTGGGAGGCAAGTTTATAGCACACTTGCTTTCTCCCACACAAATCACTACACTTGAATTGGTTTTCACAATTTAAATATTTTTAGATTTTTTATTTTTACTTTTATTTTTTTATTCTTTTTTTTGAAATTGCACGCACTTGGGAATAGACTTTGCAATACTATTGCATTTCACTTGTCTTCTAAAGGTCAAAAACCAAGCTTAGTKACAACACATAGCTCAAAGAAAGAGCTCAAAGAATAGCATAGAGAGATTTTAAGAGTGAGGTTTAAGCACATTGCACTAGACATCCAAAATGAAAATTTGTGACTCCCTCCACCTTTTGCGACTCAACTCTCAAGGTCAAAGGACTTTCCGGGTTGTAATGTATGGGCTAAAGTTCGAGTGAGGATAGAAATTTTTGGCTTGTGGTGGAATACCTACACAAGTGAAGTCCATCAAACCAAACTTTGGGGATTTAGGTGCCCCAATTCACAACACTCACACACTTGGGAGGCAAGTTTATAGCACACTTGCTTTCTCCCACACAAAACACTACACTTGAATTATTTTTCCCAAAGTGCATATTTTTGGAATTTTTGGATTTTTTATTATTATTATTTTTTTTTTTGCAATGCACTTGAGAATACACTTTGCAATACTATTGCATTTCACTTACACAATTTACAACACTTTGAGGCTTTATACACATAGCCTTACACAAACTCAAAAACCACACTTCACTTGTCTCCTAAGGGTCAAAACATGTGAAAATTTGGCTAAGAGGCACGTAATGTGGCTAACAAGGATAGGAAAGCTCAAAGGGTGTGCAATGGTAAACGAAAACCCAAAATTTATTCCCAAATACATGTGTGGAAAAAGAAATAAAAAGGTTAGTGGAAAAAGGAAAAATAATTTGAACCCACAACCCGAAATGAACGCCTTATCACTCCTCAAGTAGCTCGGTCTAGATCTCGAAAAGTCACAACAAATAGTCAAGGAAGGATTCTAGTGCAAACTCTCAATTTTTGTGGAATTTTGATTTGTATGTGCCTACTTGGCTCTAAAAGAATTCACACAACTCACAAGGTCTCAAAGTAAACACAAAAATCACCAAGCAAGGCTTCCTATCATGCACCAAGCTACTCCCGGCTTGGCTAGAAAGCTCACCACCTAGAAAGGATCTCATGGCTTGCTTTTAAAGCGTGTCAATCAAAAGAATTCCTAGGAAGAGAGTTTCATGACTCGGATTTTGAAAAGGATAGTGATTTTGAAAAATTAGACCTTGTTAGACTCTTGGTTGGAAAGAAAATGAGTTACTTAAAACTCAAATCCCATCCAAAATCCAAATCCATCACACAAAACATAATTTACCACTTGCCTTGAAAACCAAAAAGAAGAAAAACAAAAGGAAAGAAAAGAAAGGAAAAAGGAAAGAAAAACAAAATCTTTTTTGCCTTTTTTGTATTTTTCGATTTTTTTGTGAATTTTCTAACATTGCACCTAAAAACTCAAAAAGCACACAACGCATATTTACAAGCACAACAATAAAAAGCAAAACTCCTAGGAAAAAGAGAGCAAAAACTTGGAGATACAATTTACACTACAATCCTTATCATCCCCTTATCAACTCCAAATCAACTTGACCGAAGTCAAGGACACTACAAATGAACCTCAAGGGGGAATCCAACAACTGTCGTGCAAACAAATGTAGCAAAAATCGGCGTAGGGACAACCCCTACAACGCCTCAAGCACATAATCCCAATTGATAGTCTCTCCAAGTATAAAAGAAAATCCTAGAATCTAGCCAAATAATTACAATAAATAAAGAGGAGGAGTTAGTGGAAACTTACAAAGCCGCATCAAAATCGAAATATGCACAAGAGCTCGAAGACCGGGCTCACAACCAAGCTACAGCTCCAATAAGAAAAACCCTAAAAAGGCAAAAGCCTCCCCCCAACTAGAACGGAACTCCATCCCGGAGTTCAAAACAAAGGGGCGGGGAGGGAGGGTAAAAGAAAAGAGCAAACATAAAGTACATAGCCTCCAACTCCAAAGCATAAGCTCAAAAGACCGAAGTCTCGAGCAAAAAACTAGCCAAGTGGCTAAAACAAAAAYAAAAACAAGCACACAAAAAGCAAAACAAAAGACACAAGACTACAAACACACACTCAAACAAAAATAAATGAGAAAAGAAGAGAAAAATAAAGGCTGAAGCCCTCGGGGTGCCTCCCGGAAGCGCTTCTTTAACGTCACTAACTTGACGTACTCACCCCATCAAGGGGGATCAAATACATGAAACTCAAGGACCCTTTGGAAAGCTCGGTCCTCGTAGTATGGCTTGAGACGATGTCCATTGACTTTGAAGAGGAGTCACGCTCCTTGTTCCATAGCTCAATCACTCCAAGTGGATGCACTTCTTTGACCTCAAAAGGACCTGACCATCTCGACTTAAGCTTGCCCGGAAACAACCTTAGCCTAAAATTGAAAAGTTGACCTTAGTGCCCGGATGGAACTCCTTTTTGACGATCTTCTTATTGTGACACTCCTTCGTCCTAGCTTTGTATGTTCTAGTACAATCATAGGCGTCTAGGCGGAGCTCTTCAAGGTCATGGAGGTCCAAGAGTCTCCTTTCCCCCGCACTAGCCAAAGCAAAGTTTATTGCCTTAATCGCCCATTGGGATTTGTGTTCAATCTCGAATGGTAAATGGCACGACTTGCCATAAACAAGCCTATATGGTGTAGTGCCAATAGGTGTTTTGAAAGCGGTCCTATATGCCCACAAGTCATCATCCAATTTGTCCGACCAATCATTTCGGTATCTAGAGACCGTCTTTTCGAGAATGCTTTTGATTTGACAATTTGAAACTTCAACTTGGCCACTTGTCTGGGGGTGATAAGATAGGCGAAATTTCTTGCTTACCCCATGCTTCTTGAGCAAAGCTTGAAAAGCACCATGAGCAAATTGGGAACCACCATCACTAATAACCGCCCTAGGCACCCCAAACCTTGGAAATATGATCTTTTGGAACATTCTCATGGCCACTTTGTGATCATTAGTTGGTGAAGCAATTGTCTCCACCCACTTAGAAACATAATCAATGGCCACAAGGATGTATTGATTTCCCCTAGAGGAGGAAAAAGGGCCTATAAAATCAATACCCCAAACATCAAAGACCTCAAGCTCAAGAATAGCATTTTGGGGCATTTCGTCCCTTTTGGAAATGTCCCCAGTCCTTTGGCACCTATCACAAGTGGTCACATACTTCCAAGCATCATGGAAGATGTGAGGCCACCAAAATCCCGAGGCCAAAACCTTCCTTGTCGTTTTATCCGGGCCAAGATGTCCCCCACTAAGACCCGAGTGACACATTTCAAGTATCCCATTGACCTCTTCCTCGCGGAGACATCTCCTAATAAGTTTGTCCACTCCTCTTTTGAGCAAGAATGGGTCATCCCAAATGTAGTACCTTGCCTCCCTTTGGATCTTCCTCCTCATATTCCTTGAGTACTTTGGAGGGATGATCCCAGTTGCAAGGTAGTTTAGAATATCTGCATACCAAGGGAGCTTATCATAATTAGTGTTCAAGGCGTAGAGCATTTCTCCTTTCAACTCATCCCCAATTAGGAGATCATCCAAACCGAGTCCCTCCGCTCAAGCCTAGATAGGTGATCCGCCACGTGGTTTTCCGCCCTTTCTTGTCTCGTATCTCAACATAGAAATTCTTATAGGAGCATGACCCAACGGATAAGTCTTGGTTTAGAATCTTTCTTGTTGATCAAATATCGCATAGCGGCATGGTCGGTATACAAAATAGTCTTTGACCCAATCATGTAGTCCTGGAATTTTTCCAAAGAGTGAACCACCGCCAAGAACTCCTTTTCCGTTGTTGTGTAATTCTTTTGGGCATCGTTCAATGTTTTGGACATGTAATAGATCACGTACAACTTCTTGTCCTTCCTTTTCCCCAATACTGCTCTGATTGCCCATCGCTAGCATCACACATCAATTCAAATGGTAAAGACCAATCCGGGGCTTGGACTATTGGTGGTGAAATGAGGGCCTTTTTGAGAAGGTTGAAGGCTTGCAAACATGCCTCATCAAATTTAAACTCGGAAACTTTATGAAGGAGAGCATTCAATGGTTTGGAAATTTGGGAGAAATCCTTGATGAATCTCCTATAAAATCCGGCATGTCCAAGGAATGACCTTATGCCCCTTACGTTCGTCGGAGGAGGTAACTTTTCAATGACTTCAACCTTGGCCTTATCGACCTTTATCCTATTGTGAGATATTTTATGCCCAAGGACTATTCCTTCCTCCACCATGAAGTGGTATTTCTCCCAATTCAAGACCAAATTTGCCTTTTCACATCTCTCCAAACATTTTCCCAAGTTTTTTAAACAATTCTCATAGGAGCTTCCTCCCACCGAGAAATCATCCATAAAAACCTCAATGACGCCCTCAATCATATCTCCAAATATGCTCATCATGCAACGTTGAAAAGTTCGTGGAGCATTACAAAGCCCAAACGGCATACGTATATCGGCAAATGTCCCATAAGGACATGTAAATGTAGTCTTTTCTTGGTCACTCGGGTTGATAGGGATTTGAAAGAATCCCGAGTAACCATCCAAGAAACAATAGTACCTATGTTTGGTTAGTCTTTCAAGAATTTGATTAATAAAGGGGAGAGGGGAATGGTCCTTTTTGGTGGAGGCATTTAATTTTCGATAATCAATGCACATCCTCCACCCGAAAATAACCCTAGTTGAGACAAGTTCACCTCTCTCATTCTCAACTACTGTCATTCCTCCCTTTTTAGGGACCACATGAACCGAGGCTACCCACTTTGAGTTTGCAATAGGGTAGATAACCCTGGCCTCAAGCAACTTGAGTATTTCTTTCTTAACAACCTCACCCATTGAAGGGTTCAACTTGTGTTACCTTTCAATGGAAGGTTTTGCTCCTTCCTCCAAATCAATGTTGTGCATGCATAAGGTGGGGCTTATTCCCTTGAGATACTCAATTGTATAACCAGTAGCCCCCTTGTGCTTGCTCAACACATCAAGGAGAGAAGTGACTTGCTCATCACTCAATGAAGCATTAACAATAACCAGATAGGTCTCATCCGGACCGAAAATATACCTTAATGTGGAGGGAAGCGGTTTCATCTCCACTTTTGGAGCCTCTTTTACCTTATTTTTCAATGACTCCATAGCCACTTCCCTTGCCAACTTGTCTTGCATCAACTCCCCATCTTTTTCTTCACGCTATTTGCTTTGCTCATCGAGGACCTTTTCAATGGCCTCTATCTCCGTTGAGTGATCACCTATCTTAGGTTTGTTCAACAAAACGTCTTCGAGAGCATTGTTAGTACATAATAGTTCATTTTGCATATCGCTAACAATGTTATCAATGGTGTAAATCCGTAGCAAATCATCATTCACATGATTGGAAGGATACTTCATAGATTTGTTTAGGTCAAAAGTGATTTTGTCCTTACCAATCTTGAAAGATATCCTTCCATTCTTCACATCAATGCATGCCTCGGCCGTGGCTAAGAATGGTCGTCCCAAAATTATAGGAGTGTTCTCATCCTCTTCAATTTCCAACACTATGAAATCCACGGGGAATAAATGCTTCCCCACCCTTAATGGCACATCTAGGGCTGTTAATGAGCTGAGCCTGCTCGCGAGCTGCTCGAGCTCGGCTCGATCAAAGCTCGGTCAAAGCTCGGCTCGATGGGGCTCGGCTCGAGCTCGAGCTCGACTCGTGAATAAACGAGCCAATACACGAGCTATGCTAGGCTCGGCTCGAAAGCTCGCGAGGGCTCGAATAATTTATTTATTATAAATAATATAATCATTTTATATATTTCACATTTTAATTGTATTAAAATTATTATTTTTTTAAAAAAAAAACCTTCATTCACATTAACTAAAGCCCAATCCCAAGCCCATAAACAAAGATTACTTGTGTGTTAATCTTATTTGGTTTAAATTGTTTTAGACTTTGTAAGTGTGTGATGAAATATTTGCAAGAGTATGAAATTTGGCTTTATGTTTGATATTTACATGGATTTGGTAGAATGGTTTGTTGGAAATTGTAAGTTGAAACTTGAAAATTAAAAGATTTAGAAGTTATAGTCGTTGAAAATTAGTTAAATAAGCTTTTACACGAGCTTTTAATCGAGCCCTTAACCGAGCCTTTAAAGGAGTTCGAGCCTCGAGCTTCGAGCTCGAGCCCGAGCCTCGAGCCGAGCTCCCATTTCGAGCTAACGAGCTCGAGCCGAGCTCAAAATTTGAGGCTCGACAAGCTTCGAGCTCGAGCCGAGCCTCGAGCCCAGGCTCACGAGCTCAAGCCGAGCCTTGCAAGGCTCGATCTCGGCTCGGCTCGTTAACAGCCCTAGGCACATCCATGATCTTACCCCTAGGGAACCGAACGGATCTATCCGCCAATTGGAGAGTAATACGAGCCGGGACCAAATCTCCCAAATGTAACTTCTYATAGACCGAGAAAGGTATAACACTCACACTAGCCCCCAAATCACATAAGGCATTTGCAAAGTGAACATTGTTAATTGAACAAGGTATAGAAAAGCTACCCAGATCCTCCAACTTAAGAGGAATGGTCCTTTGGATGACCGCACTACAATGCTCCGGTAAGGTCACGGTTTCTATCACATCACAAGACCTTTTGCCATTTAGAATTTCCTTGAGAAACTTAGAATACATGGCATTTATTGTATTGCCTCCGTAAAAGGGATAGTCATGTGGACTTGCTTAAGCATCTCAAGGAACTTGCTAAATTGCAAATCAAGTTTATACCTAGTCAACTTTTGGTGGTAGGGGAGTTTGGGCTCATCCTCAATCAAACTTCGGGTTTCATCCTTCTCTTTTCCCTTGCTCTCAATCACTTTCTCCTTTTCTTTGTCCTTGGCCCCAATAGATCCGCTCGGCTCATTGCTCGTCTTCTTCCCTTGATCCTTAATCACAATTTGGGGTTCACTTATCTCATCATCATCGTCCTCAAATCCGGCGGTTTTCCCACTCCTAGTTGTGACCGCATTCATTTCCCTAGGTTTCAAACCTTGGCTAGGGAGAGTGGGTTGAAAAGATTGTCCCACATAGGCTTGAGCAATTTGAGAAAATTCGTTTTTAAGCATTTTCAATTGAATCCTTAGCTCCTCGATCTCCGACTTGAGGGTGAAAGGAGGGTCTTGACTCCAAATGGGGTTGATGTGGTTATATGGTTGGTTAAAAGTGTTTGGGTTTACCCACTCCTAGTCGTGACCGGATTCATTTCCCTAGGTTTCAAGCCTTGGCTAGGGAGAGTGGGTTGAAAAGATTGCCCCTCATAGGCTTGAGCAATTTGAGAAATTTGGTTTTCAAGCATTTTCAATTGAATCCTTAGCTCCCCGATCTCCGACTTGAGGGCGAAAGGAGGGTTTTAACTCCAAATGGGGTTGATGTGGTTGTATGGTTGGTTAAAAGTGTTTGGGTTTACCCCTCTTGGTCTTTGAAAACCCGGTGGAGGAATCCTATTAGCTACTTGAAGAATTCGAGGCCCATTTTGAAAATTTCTTTGGCCCCCTCCATTCCTTGGGTAGCTAGAATTCATTGTTCGGGGCCTGCTTATCTTTGTTTGTCTACCCTCGGAGAGGAAGGCTTTGTCTCCAAGTGTCTTAACTAAAGGAAGAGAAATTGCCACCTTCCAATGGTTCCATGACTTTGGAGCAAAAGCCAAAGGGAGAAGTCCAACCCCAAAAAACTGGATGACTCACTTTGACCTGTTGAAGGTTGAACTTTATTTGGCAGCAGGGGGGCTGAGCATGAGTAAGTCTTTGTTTGTCTACCTAGCCAACCATTTATACCTGCTATTTTTAAGTTATGCCTTGATGGTTTATACTGATGACTAACCATGTTACATTTTCTTATTCTCACTACTACATAAATAGCCTATAGCAACGCTTCAATATTGTTGCTATAGGGCATACATATGTTGCAAAAGGGTTATAGCAACGTTTTTCCAAGTAATGCAATAAGTCAAGTTGCAATAGCTCTATTGCAACACATAGCAGGGTATATTGCAACACATAGCAGGGTATATTGCAACGCTTTGCCAAATGTTGCATGATTTTTCAAATGCAGCTAACATGCAACGCTTTTGGATATGCAACATTTTTACAATCTATAGCAACACTTTAAAATGTATCCATAATCATAATTGCAACACTTTTTCAAGTTTATGCAACATTTTTAGACTTTAAAACCTTTATAATTGCAACACTTTTTTCATCTTTATGCAACACTTTTAGACTTTTGAACCTTTATAATTGCAACACTTTTAGACTTTAGAGCATTTTAAACTGTAACACTTTTTAATCTTTACACAACACTTCTAGCTTTTAAAACCTTTATAATTGCAACACTTTATTAATCTATATGCAACATTTGTAGATTTTTAAACCTTGATAAGTGCGACATTTTTTCATTTATTTGCAACACTTTTCTTAACATATATCAATTTGAAATCATGCAACACTTTTACATGTCATTGTATCACTTATTAAAATCGAATAATAGCCAATATATAGCAATTTTCTAATATCAATCGAATTTCCTACAACATTATTTGTAAAAGTTTTGAGCTATAGCAACACTTTTTGTTAAAGTGTTGCAACTAATGTTATTATTTGTCGAAATGCAACACATCAAAAAAGTGTTGCACCATAGGTGTTGGAATAAATCAGTTTTGTAGTAGTGTCTTGCAGGTCAGACTCATGGCAAATTGGACTTTGGTTTGCTAAACATCAAGAAGACCCCTAATGGCAATATCAGACCCCCATCGACTGAATCAGGAGTTTTGAAGGATCAGATTGTTACCTTGGACACAGTGACTTTATAAGAAGACGTATTTGACCAACTGGTGAGGAACAAACCCATTGACCCCTGCACCAGTGAATCA
This sequence comes from Bassia scoparia, assembly GCA_008642245.1. Classification (NCBI taxonomy): domain Eukaryota; kingdom Viridiplantae; phylum Streptophyta; class Magnoliopsida; order Caryophyllales; family Amaranthaceae; genus Bassia; species Bassia scoparia. The sequence goes on from SNQN01000277.1 coordinate 95,802, forward strand.
TTCAACCAACACACAGTACATATGTCAGGCAACACATCAGGAACAGACCCAGAAAACATCCAGACCACAGGTGCTACTCAGGCAACACTTGGAGAAGAGATCTGAGAAAAAGATACCCCTTCAAACCCGACAAGTGGGAGAAGATCGAGTTCATCAGCTTCATCCAGGAATGGTGGCAAGGCCACCTCTAGCTTTGGATTAAAGTCTTCTAGGGGCAGAACATTGAGGATTCCAAACTTTGGATCCTTGAGGAGTACCATCTCACCTCCACCTAGGAGGAGTCCATCCCTGATCCAGGGTGGCAGACTTATGATCCAGGGTGGCAGACTTATGCAAAGAGGTGGTAGGAGTACGGTTGTACCTGTTAGCCATGGGCCAAGCATTAGTGGTATCTCAGACCAGCCCCCTCAAGATCCTAATGTCTCCGCCTCTAATAAAGGAAAGAGAAAGGCTGATGAGGTTATGTCCCTAGAAAGTGATGAAGAAGATGAAGCCAAAAGAAGGAAGGCCTGGGAGGAGGCTAGTTTTCAGGCAACTAGGGAGCTACAGGAAGTTGAATGGAATGCTACTGGCAATGTCTCGGGAGACATGCCTGATGTAAGCAACCTTAGTAGCTTTGGGAACTGGTTCACTGATGCCGGTGCAGGTGTTATTTCCACTACATCAATTGCCTTGGGAACAAGTGTAGGTGCTTCTGGCTCCATGCTTGAACAGATTGCACTTGTGACCAACTCTGAACCAGCCATCAATCCGCTATATATGACTCCAGCAACAACATCATCAATAAATTAAAAATAACAACTACAACATCGRCAACAACAACAACTACATCAACAACAACAATAGCAATAACACTAATAGCAGCAACACCAACAACASCTACAACACCAGCAGCAGCAAGGCCTAGTAAAGTAACGGTGGTTGCCATAGCAACAGGAAGATCCAGGCTGCCTGTAGCCCCCACATCTGGTCTAGTGTATGGATTAGCTCCCATTCCCCCTATGGTAAGGATCGCCTTTAGAGAGGCTAGAACCTACCCTGACAGGGGTTTAGATGGGGGCAATGTCAATGATGCCAGTGTGGTTGCTAGAAACCTTCTATTAAGGGCAATATCACCCTATGATGCTCTTGCCTCTGAGAATGACACTATTTCCAACCACCTGTTCGGATACCATATGAGACAAGTATATCTCGTACCATATTTCAGCTTTAACGATATTTATTTTATCTGAAACATGTTGAAAGAATCTTTTGTTCTTAATGATTTCTTGTGTTGGTAGGTTATCAGGTATGGCTGATCACTTCCCTCAGCTATGAGCAAATGACTCATACCAGCTTAAGGTTTGACCATAGGGTCAAGCAGATACAGGGCAAAAGCCTTACACTTGAGTAAAGGTATGCAGAAATGAAGAGGGCTGCCTATGTGGAGATCCAAAAGTTACAAGGTGAGCTAGCAACTTCTTAAAACAACAATGCCACCCTATCAACAGAGAGACAAAGCCCAGAAAAGCAAGGAGGATGCTGAGTCGAGAGCTAGTGAGCTTGCACAGGATCTCACAGACAGACAGGGACAGCAAAATCAAAGAGCTCAATGAGGAGAAGGTGACCTTGGAGACCAATCTGAAGTTGAAGAAGGATCATGTGCTACAGGTCAGAGATTAGGTCCAGAAGCTAAATGAAGAGTTAACCAGGTTGAATGAAGTAAAGTAGAAGATGGAAGAAGACTTGGCTAACCACTTCTATTACACCTGGTTAGTCTTCTTCAAGTGTATCAAACATGTGGATTCTAGCTTTGATTGGTCAGAGATAGATGAAGCCTTGGAAGCTGGGATTGGAGAGGTCAGCCAACTAGGAGAGATTTTACCTCCAACACTTGTAGAGTTCTTTACTCCTGTTGCAGATGATCAGATGACTAAAGCTATAGAGGATGGGGTGAAAGAAGTTGAGCAGGTGGATGCAGGTATTGAAATTACTTTTCTTGGCAGCACTCCAGGCCTTGATGACCTAGTATTGGCTATAAACATGGGAGATGAATTTGTGACAGGTGATGTAAATGACCCAGCCAACATTCAGGGAGATACCCTAATGACTGATACCTTCTCCACAATTCACTTTAGAGCAGACCTTCTAGAAGCTCGGAGCACCAATCAAGATGTCTGAGAAGAGAAGAGGGAAACAGACAAGGAGGCAGAGAAAATAGATGAACCAATAACAAGTGGTAAAAATAGACCTACTGAGGTGAATTAGCTGGAAGACAATCAGACCAACCATAACCAGGAAGAAAAGGATACAGATGTGCCAACCAATGAAAGCGATGCAGCTGAGGGGTCCCACCTAAATGCTACTGCATAGGAATTCTGGTGGCTTTTTGGAATGTCAGGAGTTTCTTCCTAAGTTCTTCTGGCCTTGCATGGCGATACACTTCTTTGGTCTGCCATGTTCTATGCTTGTCTCTACTTTAATCCTTCAAATGTTTTTGTTTCTAGCCTTTGAACAATATTACCTTTATGTTTGAAAAAACGATGGCTACTGGTCCTTGATAAGGCCTCTTTTGTGCCTTACCAGGCAACCAGTGACATGTAATAGTTGCCCATAAGGGCTTAGAACTTTGTATATCTTTTTCTTATGCCCAAAACAGTTTGGTACTGTGATGCACTCCTATATGTAATATTTATGCACAAAGTTCCCTAGAAAATTTGCTTTGAGATGCTGGTATTTAATTGTTTGGCAATATTAACATGTTTATGCCCAAAACAATCGTCTGCATATTTTATTTATACACGAAATGGAAAACAAATACTATTTTTGGTGCAAGATTATTTGTGATCTTTCCCAACACTAGATTTATGATGATTTAAGCCCCATAAGAAATCATTACAAACCTTGTCAGGTTCATTAAGAGTCGACTTAGGTAGAAAATGGGGTTGCATATAATCAGAGGCGTGGCTGAGCACGCGCGGTTTGCACGACCGCGCAGGGCCTCGCATCCTGAAGGACCCCAAAATATTGGATATCATTTTTTTGTTGCAGATTGAGACATAAAAATTGTTATAGTGTAGTCATCAGTTGATGTTGCTCCCATGGTGCTGATCCCGTGTTCGATTCCTATTGCTAAACATGTGTGTAAATTTTTTTGGGAAAACCACTACTAATGGGCTGTGGGCCTTTGTGGACTGCTTTAATCATTGACCTCTTTTTTAAAATTTATTTTCCCTCTTGGCCTTTTGTAAAACTGGAGCTACTTTCGAGATTGCCCTTTGATAATCAATTTAACTTTCTATTCAAAGTTTCCAACTTTTGAGATTTTAATCCAAATATCATTACTCCCTATGTCAATTTTTCAATAGTTACACCTTTTTAATGAAAACAAATTAAATTAATAAAATGAATCATTGTGGATATGAATTTATGATGTTGACAATTAGAAATTACTACTCCATAATATTAAAACAAAGATGTAAGTTTGTAAAAATTGTACCCAATTAAACACTAATATTTATTTTTAAAAATAAGTTTTAGATTTAAGGGCCCATCTACCTAAATATGCACAGGGCCTCCAAATAGGAACTTAGGAAGGTATTGAGTTGATAGTAGCCTTAATCAAACACAATCTTCGAGCTGTAGAGAGGAAATTAGCCTTCCAATTAGCAAGTTTTTGTCTAACGTTAGTGACTACAAAATGAACTTGATTTTTAGTTGGTTTTTATGGGAGATAGGCATACCTAAATAGGTTCCTAAATCATCATTACTTATTATGTGCAAGCTCTGATGAAAGGGTTCGTTGTGTTCTTCACTAGTGTTAGAGCAGGCACACTAATGGGCAAAAAATGCTCAAGTAAAATAATTTGTTGAAAAAAAGGTGAAAATGGGCCTCACACTAATGGGCAAAAAATGCCCAAGTTGAAGCACTATGTGCGTTGCTAGGGAGATGGGAATTTGCATGGAGCTACAGTAATTTGGTGGCCCCACTCGTTGGGGCTGCAAAAAAAWTTTTTTTACTCAACACCCACCCAAAACGACGTGTTTTGGGAAGTGGGAACCCAAAACACGTCATTTTGGCCTCTGAAAAGCAAAAAAAACAATTTGCACACGCTGACTGGGCGCATCAGTCGGCCCAATCAGGGCGCGACACGCGTCCTAGTCAAATTCACCAACCAATTAGAATTGTTTTGTATTTTGCAACGGTAATATTGTTTAAACGTCTATTTTCTCATAAAAAAAATTTTAAAAAAAATTCACCAACGGTCATATTTTTTTCTCTATAAATAGACATCCATTTTGGGGTATTTTGACACACTTCAAAAATCACAAAAATATTAGAATTCCAGTATAATTTACAAATTCCCACTACAAAAAGCCTAAAATTTCAAGTTAGTAATTTGGTTTTTTAATTTATGTCATAATTTATTCTATTGATTTTTAGTATGATTTTTATGACTTGTTGTTTAATTAGTTGTTGCTTTAATTATTTTTTTAACACATAATTAAATTATTAATTAAATTCATACTGTGTTGTGTTGATTTTTACTTAAACGTCATCTAAGTATACGTAATTACATAAAATTATTAATTAAATATAATAAGATAATTATACTTTAATCATATTTAATAATTTTAATAAGAATAAGTTATAGTTTATTTAAAATTATAATTATAAATACTATAAATACAAAAAGTAGTGTTGGGAAAAAAATAAAAAAAAAGGTGATGTGTATTATGGTGGGGTGGAGGGAATAGTAGGAGAGAGATTGGTGAGGAAGTGTTTTTTTTTACCATTGATGTGGAAGGAAAGTTGTATATGAGAAAAAGTTGGGTGGGAAGAGAGAGAAAGTAGGAGAGAGAGTGGTGAGGAGGATTTTTTGTCTACTAATGCTAGTGGTCTTAAGGCAGAAAATAAGCAACTATTTCCCTCGTTATTGTTTTGCTCCGACAACTTACTAAAAAGGTCTAAGGTATATCTCAACGTAAAGGCCGTGTTGAACCTCATATGATTTGCACTAGTGAGTTGTCCCACGTCAGAGAAAGATGAGAGATTGAACTAGTTACTCCTCCTATCACCAATTGATTTTAGGAAGGAACTTTCATGGATTTGTAAGTTAGTTTGACTCTCCTCCTTGTTGGATTGTCCAGGCCCATTTGTCCTAAATATAAAATTTAATAGCCCGTTTTCTCTCATCAACTCTTCCATAAATAATGACATCATCCGCAAAGAGCAAATGCGAAACCGACACTTTCCTACCAGCGACCCAAAAGACGGTCCAATCTTTCTCCTCGCAAGCTTTTTTTTTTTTTTTTTTTTATCATAATGTTTAAGACTTGTAGACAAATGTTAAAAATGTAAGGTGACATTGGGTCTCCTTGTCTAAGCCCTCTAGAGTGATCAAAAGGAGATGGTTTTTTGCCATTAACTAATATTGTGGATGACACCTTGGAGATAAAATCCATTTTAAGCTTATGAGATTTGGTTCTACATTATGAACACAAAGGCACTCTTTAATGAAGCTTTACTCAAAACTGTCATAAGCTTTCTCAATATTGATATTTAGAGCAAACCATTCCAATTTTCCTTTCTTTTTGTGCATCCCATCCCAATTGGCGAAAATGACCATATTTGTACTCCATATCAGCTTAGCATGCAGGGTCCCTAAAGCTGCTAGTTACTCATAATAACATACAACTAACAACATCCTAACATTCATTTTTTTTTTTCATAAGGCTGCAACAACACTTGAATAAAATTACAAGTACAGTAACGAGAAAAAGAATGAAGTAAGAAGGAAACTAGGAGGATGCACTAATATGAAGTGCAACCAGGGAAGCATAGATCCCATCTTTCATACGAATTAGAGTTTCATGCTTCCCTTTCTCTGCAACAACACCGTTTTTAATGACTATAATCACATCAGCATTCTTGATGGTGGACAATCTATGAGCAATGACTATAGTAGTTCGATTTACCATGACTTGATCCAATGCGTCCTGCACTATTCTCTCAGATTCTGCATCAAGCGCGCTTGTAGCTTCATCAAGTAGGAGTATTCTTGGATTCTTTACTATGGCACGTGCAATCGCAACTCGTTGTTTTTGCCCCCCTGATAACTGAACTCCTCTTTCTCCAACAATGGTATCATAGCCCTACCAGATTTTCCATGTTATTAGATCCTGAATCTGATGCATGTACACACTAACTCGCTAAAAAATGATTTTTTTTTAAAAAATGATTGTTAATCAACCTACTATACCTCTTGCAAGCCACTTATAAAATTGTGTGCATTTGCTAGCTTCGCAGCATGTATCATCTCATCCTCACTGGCATTGCCTCCCTTTCCATACGCAATGTTAGCACGTATTGTATCGTTAAACAGGACAGGTTCTTGGCTTACAAGCCCCATTTGTTGCCTTAACCACCTTAACTGAATATTTTGGATTTCAGTCCCGTCTAAAGTTATGCAACCAGAATCTGGATTATAGAACCTTTGTAAGAGCGAAATAACAGTTGATTTTCCACTGCCACTTTCTCCAACAAGAGCCACTGTCTGCAGAAAACATCAACAATTGTATAATGTCAGAATTGTTGAGCTCTCTACTTTTTATATTGCTAAATTGCTAAAACCTAACAGATATGACTTAAATAAATTACCTTCCCAGCATGAATGCTCAAACTTAAGCCTTGAAAAATTTGCACATTCGGTCTAGTTGGGTATGTAAAGCTAACATGTCGGAATTCAATTTCACCCTTTACATGATCAAGTGTTGTCCCAGATTCATCACTAGAGTTTATCTTAGATTTACGATCTAAAATTGCGAATACAGAAGCTGTTGCACTTTTGGCTTTGCTAGTGTCCGGAGCCAATGAGCTTGTTTGTGATATTCCTACTGCTGCCATGGCTAGTGCAAAGAATACCTGGAATAGCATTAGATTTATATATGTCAGGCTACTATTATAATTTATATAGTAAGTGTAATTTAATTTATACTTTATGAGTTATATATGCAGTTTTATACAAGCAAGGAGATGCATACTTTGAAGACATCAGGAAACGTAGTTTTTCCATGACCAACAAGCTGAGCTCCTGCATAAAAGCAGACGCCGTACACACCAAAAAGGAAAGCGAAAGCTAACCCAAAACCTGCACCACTAACAAGTCCTCGCTTTATACCAGCTTTTATAGGGGCCTCACATTTCTTCTCATAAAGTCGCATAATCTTCTCCTCAACACAGAAAGATGCAACTGTTCTTATACTTCCAACTGCGTCGTTTGCAACCTGACTAGCATCTTCATACTTCTTCTGCAAACACCAAAAACAGATTTGTTAGGACTGAATATGAGCTCCTCGCTAGCCTAATTTTGTACTCTCAAATCTCAATCTCTCAAAACCTTCAACTTAATTAAAGTTTTCCTCATTGTTTGTCTGTTAACTTTGAGTTTTCTAAGTTACAACAATAAAAAAAAATGATAATTAAGAACAAACTAACTGACCTTAGCATCAGCACTGAAGCCTTTCATAAACTGTACTTGGAGATAGCCACTTAAACCAATAAGGGGTATCAATACGAGTACTATAAATGATAAGATCCAATTTGCAAGGAAAGCAATGAGCAAACCAGTGATACCAGATGATATATTTTGAACGAGTAAACCCAAAGTGTCTCCAACTAAAGCACGTACACTTGCTGCATCAGCAGATAGCCTTGCACCTATGGCACCACTTGAATTATCCGGCTCATCAAACCAACCAATCTCCATATGGACTATTCTTTCAAAGCATAAGGTTCTAATCCTTCGTATCAGCTTGCATCCGGCTACAGCAAAGAAATAGGATCGGGCTGGATATGATATAAGAGCTGCTACTCCTATGACTATAAACATTAATGCCCAAAATCTTGAATCAGATCTTAAAATATGAGGAGGTTTATAAAACATTTCAATTGCACTAGCAAAAATGATACTGAATACTGGAAATATTGCACCACTAGCAAGTGCAGATAAACATCCTAGCACAAGTACTGGTATTTCAGGCTTATTCAATGAGGCAAGTCGTTTGATGGAAACTTCAGATTGTTCTTCATCCGGTGGTACTGGAGCTGCGCTTTCTTCTGGCCGTTCTGGGTCATTTGTCAGTACTCCAGACACTGCTGAGAATGAGACACGCGCGCTACCAATCCTCCCTGAAGATGACCCTCGGCTCAGTGATCTTAAGGATGATTTTCTCTGACTCGACTGGCTCATAATTTCTCTGCCATCTTCAGCTTGTTCAGACTCTTTTTTCATTTCCTGCAAACGGATAAGCTGAGAGTATGCGCCCTCAGAATTCTTGAGTAATTCAGAGTGTAGACCTGTTTTTTTTTTATGTACAAGTGTGTGAAGTATATGTTATATTGGCACAATAATGGTAGATAAATCAGTTAAGGTATAACTATATGTAAAAATATGCTTGCCTTTCTCAACCACTTTTCCTTGATGGATTACTGCAATCATATCAGCATTTCGAACTGTACTCAAACGGTGGGCAACGATAACAGTGGTCCTGTTGACCATTACCCTATCCAATGCTTCTTGCACAATCTTTTCCGATTCTGCATCTAGTGCACTTGTAGCTTCATCCAATAGTAAAATCCGGGGGTCTTTCAGAATTGCTCTGGCTATGGCCACCCTTTGCTTCTGACCTCCTGATAGTTGAATTCCGTGTTCACCAACCAATGTGTCTAGTCCCTAAGTTATCCATATTATTGTAAGATCATTCATACCAACATGATAAATTATACAACTATAATTCATAATATATGGGAAACTATCAAACTAACCTGAGGTAATTTATCAATAAACTTMGATGCATTAGCAAGCTCAGCAGCTGCTTTAATATCTTCAATTGTGGCAACATCTGTTCCATACGCAATGTTATCTTTGATCGACAAACCAAACAATACAGGCTCTTGACTAACCAATCCAATCTTTTGCCTAATCCATCTTAGCTGAAATTCTTTGATACTGATTCCATCTATTAAAACCTCTCCGGCTTGTGGATCATAGAATCTCTCTATGAGACTAATCACTGTCGATTTGCCACTCCCACTCTGCCCAACTAAAGCAGCAGTAGTGCCACTTGAGATTGTAAAAGAAAGTCCACTAAAAATTTGTTCATCGGGTCTTGTTGGATAGCTAAAACAAACATCTCTAAACTCTATGTCTCCATGAATGTCATCAAGTACTTTGCCATTTGGATCAAAAGGATCGATTTCAGGTGTTCTAGTAATGGTCTGAAACATTTTGTATGCCGCTGCTTGGCCTGTTGCAAATGCAGTCATGCTTGGAGATGCCTGCCCTAAAGACCTGCAGAATTTAAAGCATAAACAAATTCTGACACACACTTCATGCACAGTACATGAGCCTGAGAAGTGATAACACAAATAACAGAAAGTAATCAAATTTTTCTGGCAGTCAAATTTTTATGGATATCAAAGATGTGAAGAAAGTGGACTCACATAGAACCCACTATGACGCCTACAATGACATTAATAACATTGCCACCAGTGTATTTTCCTCGTAGAATCATCCTCGAGCCAAACCAAATGGCTAAAGCGTAGCTGCTAAAGATAACGAATGTAACAATTCCAAATCCCACACCTGTAGTCACTCCTTCTTGAATGCCTGATCTATAGGCACTTACAATTGCTTTATTAAATTTTGCAATGGCTTGTTTCTCTCCTGTGAATGATTGAACCTGTGTAAAATGAAAGTATATCTTTATAAATGTATGCTTGGATTGATTTGAAGAGAAGACTAATTAAAATTCATCTTACGGTTCTTATGGAACCTATAGTTTGCTCTACAACAACTGCGGCCTTTGCATAAGCAGTTTGCCCCTTTGTAGCCATTCTTGAAAAAAATATGGACATAAATGCACCGGCAGCAGCAATAAAGGGTATGACAGACAACATAACCAGTGTAAGAAGCCACCCTTTGATGAATGCAACGACAAAACCTCCCAAGAACGTAGCCATCAGCTGTATGAATTGCCCAACCTAAAATACAGAAGAACCACAAATCCACAAAAACATCAGAAATATAGTACCATACATTGGAATATAACAAACTAATATGTACTAGTATATACTTTCTCTCCAATGGCATCTTGTATAAGAACTGTGTCGCCTGACATCCTCCCGATAACTTCTCCTGTGGTTATTTCTTTGTCAAAGAAGGCAATGTCTTGTCTGAGTATTGATTTTAGGTACAAGTTTCTCATTCTTGCTGCTTGTCTCTCTCCCGTTATCATCCAGCAAGCCACCTCTGCCAAAAAAACAGAACGTATATGTGTACTATAGCTAATTGATTTGCAACTTTGCAAAACTCATACATTTTATTGTTAGACCAAATGAAGATAATTTAAGCTCAATGTTAAACAATAGGGCGATGATTTTGTTCATCAAGGCTTATWTTAKTARRTTTTAATGTGTTGTTTAAGATATGGAAGTTAACATTCTTACGAAGAAATGCAGCTACTGCAGCTCCAACGGCCAAATAAGCAAATTTTAAGGACACCTGCATCCCAAAAAGAAAAAAGAAAAAAAAAACATGGTGAGGATTTTTATACAGTCTAGACTAGACTGTATTATAAAGGATCATATGAGCAATATAGGCTTAATTAACATAGGTATGTAGGCTCTATATATAATAATTTAATTATACCTGCGAGACAACATGGATGACTCGCTTGTCATTTTGATTTTGGCCAAAAGCGTCAACAAGGTTACCCAAAAGGATGGCCATCAATGGCATGGCTACACCATTAGCAATAGCGCCGATAGAGCCTATAGCCATCAAAGCCTTATCGGTAGAATCTGCGAACGAGAAGAGTTTGTACAAAGGAACTTTATTATTGTTAGCACTGCCACTCTCTTCCTCCTCCTTCTTGTGTCCATTATTATTGTCTTGTGTCGCGTCCGATATCCAAGCTTCTGCCTCTTCAATCTCATTCTTCTCGTCCATCGTCTAAATAACCAAATTTACAGATATGAATGCCAATACTTGCTTATTACCTGCTCAATACAAATTTAAAACTACGCAGGAGACTGAATTAAACACTATGCATATGAAATCATTTTATTTGTATACTTTAATTTGGACATCGCATGCAAGTTATACAAGTATAAGAATATTGGTGTTATTTACATCTATTTTTTTGATCTGTTTATTTCCAACCTAACACTTTTCTAAACCCATATATATTATAGGTCCATACTTAATTTTCTAACCCCAATTAAAACTAATTGGCGTGTCTTATTATACTTTCGTTATATCTCTATAACCCTACATATTAATTTAAACACACACAAAAATACTATTTCAACTATATCGATCTTAGGAATATCCAATAAATGATTGTTTTATCATGACACAATACATACTAATAGGTAACGTTTTATTATAACATTTTTCAACCTCTCGTATATAAATATATAATAATCCCTTGTAAACTACATACACATCCTTTTGTACAGTAGACATACACGTCATAATTGGACAGAAGACATACACATCCTTTTGTACACATCCTTTTGCATAGTAATTTTAACCCATATTATTAATCTTATATTGTATATATAAAAAGAACTAATATATAGACATATAGTAATTGATTTATCTCATGAGACGATGTTCGTTCGTATAAATTTTTATTTTTGCATAGAGAGCCACAAGCAATCAATGTAAATCATGTAATCAAAGACGACAAAAATAATATATACTTAATTCGTAAGAAGAAGACAATTGGGCTGCCGTTGACAATCGCCCATAGCTATGCTCAAAGGTCGTCGTCAAGAGACTAAACAATGGGAATCCAAACGGGATAACATATTCAAGCAAATGGAAGGCTAACTTATTCCCTTAAAAATAATTCACCACATAATTTTTAATGGAGACCAAGTAAAATGACACAACATRAAATTTACTACTTTCTCTATTTCTTAAAAATTGTCTTAATTTTCTTTTTGGGAAATTTCACATTGTCTCAGTTTACTTTCTTTGTAATTTTGGTATGGAAATCACAATTAAAATACTAATTATTCTCTCTTTTAAGTAGAAACCACAATTAAAATACTATTTTTTCTTCCACTACTTTATTAAAATATTCATCAATACACCTMCTTTAACCACTTTATCTCTCTTTTTTTATCCCCACTTACACACCTCATCATTCACCAAATTTTGCCTCGATTTCATAAAAAACCAAAGTGATGCAATTTTTGAGAAACAGAGGAAGTATAAATATTTTGTGCTCTCAAATCTCTCCAATTGTTTAATACTCAAATTTTGTGAATTTTAATTTCTATATATCTTTACACCACATGCTCTTTCGTCAGACTTTTCAAATTCTTACAGGAAACAAACTTTATTTTAATTGACAATATTTTTTAACAATATTGATATACAGTGACAAAATTGAATTCTTCTACTTCATTTTATTATAAAATTAGATAATTCCTGAGCATATGCTCGGTTTTCAAATAAAATATAAATTGTTCTAAACAAAATTAATACGAAGTATTTGATATTTTAAAATTGTCATTATCAAAAAATATTTTTAGAATTATAATGAATTAATAAATATATAAAATTTTACTCAAAAACACATTTATTAACCTTCATTAAATGTCTTTTTACATTTTTTATGCAAAAATTAATAGTGTGTTAGGAAGGGAAATTTAGGAGGGAAAATTTTGGGAGGTGGAAATCGCTTTAGTAATAGTATATAGATGGAAGTTTTTTTTGACACAACAACACTTGGAAGTTATTTACTTACTGTATTTTTATTTTTCTTAATTAGCAATCAATCTTGGATACTCCGTAGCTCATATTCAATATCGTTTTTTCCAACCCAAAAATAAGAAATCGAATTTCAATACCATAAATTTCAATAAAAAAATTCATTTTTCATTTGTGACATGCTAATAAATTCTTTTCAAAATTATTGTTTGATTAATCTTTCTAAATAATTTGTTGATAAATTGACTCTCTCTTTTTCCAAAATTACTTAATTCTATGTAAAATAAATGCTCTTAAAATTTTGTTACCCCTAATTTAATTTAAATTTGATTGAAATGTTTTATACATATATCATTTTTCCATTGCTTAATATGTATGTCAAATACACAACTCCATAATTAAGGGTTTTTTATAAAATAAAAATTAAAAGAATCATTATTTTTTTTTTCAAATCATTAAGGGTGAGGCATTGAACTCTTTGGGGACACTATGTCACCATCTTGCTTCTCTCTTCTTAGAGGGCAAAATGAKAATGCATCGATCCTAAAATCTTTTGTGATCACGAGGGAAGTTCTAACCAACTGAACTATCTATCACTCTCATATTAATATTACTCATTACATTCTAAAAGAATAATACATTATATGATAAATGATAAAAGTGATATATGTGCAAATCAACATTGCATGTTGCATGGGAATGATGAACAATACATATCCCAGAATATCATATCCAAATGAAAGTATATACAATGCAAAATGATATTGTGCTGCTCCAAGTAATATTTCATTTTTTTTTTCTTCAAAAATTTAGAAAAAAGAGTGGTAGCTGCCAAAGGTATTCATTTAAGATGACGAGTTTGTAACTCAATCTTCAAGACTACAACAATGGATGAAACTAAGATTAAATTTTCGACTTCAAGACATGATGATTATTTGATTCTTGTTTGTATGCCATAATAAGTATCAAATAAAGAAATCGATTCGATCACTGAGAAGTAAGAAACGAGAACTTACAAAAAGATTGAAAAAGGTTGAGTTTCCTGCTACTCCTCTAAATCAAGCCAAACCATCTTTCTTCCATGTTTCTGCCTTAACTTCGTTCTAGTTGATCGTCTTAATTTGCTTTTGCTCCTACATTTTAAAAAAAGAACCTTCTATCATATATTAGTACCTTTTTTGTTTATATGATTTTACTTAACTTGTTTAAATTTATATGTTTTGTTTGTACATGTACATGTCCCCTTATCTATTTAATTTAATTGGTCAAATGATCAATTTGTTAGTGCATCACATATACAATTGCTTAGTGTCTACGTAATGCGTGACCTAAAATAAAGTCTTACTTAAGATACAATTAAAAATCATAAAATATAAAATAGGAAAATTTGTCCACAACTCCCACTAAAAAGGCGACTTTTGCGAATAACTGCCATCATTAAAAAAATTTGTCCACAACAGCCACAAATCCTCTTTTCTTTGTTGACCACTGCCAAATGGTGTTTGACCACTGCCAAATGGTGTTTGACCACCGCCAAATGGTGTTTGACCACCGCCAAAGGGTGTTTGACCACTGCCAAAGGGTATTTCTGGTGTTGACCGACCACCGAAGCTCAACCACACCCTATTATCACCCTATTTTCACCCTCCTCCTTCCTCAATCATACCTCTATCAATGCCGAAAACACCCTTTGGCAATGTTCTTTGGCCGGTCAACGCCTGGATACACCCTTTGACAGTGGTCAAACACCCTTTGGCGGTGGTCAAATACCTTTTGGTRGTGGTCAAACACCCTTTGGCAGTGGTCAACAAAAAAAAGGGATTTGTGGCTGTTGTGGACAAATTTTTTTATTGATGGCAGTTATTCGCAAAGGTCGCCTTTTTAGTGGGAGTTGTGGACAAATTTTCCTATAAAATAATATATTAAAGGTTTCTAAGCACAACAATGTGGAATAGAGAACAAAGAATGTTTGATATGCAATTATCGTAGCGCAAAAAAAAATGATTATATAATTCAATTCGAATGTGTTTGTTTAAATACAATAATCATTAAATTGTAGATGTTGTCGGATGACTTTTTATGAATAAATTAATTATATGCTGAAAACTTGAAGAGCAAGATTTAAAATCTTATTGTTTTAGTTGAATTTTGTTGATGCCAACAATTCTATTGGATTAGAGTTAGTTGTGACCTTTTAGTTCGGGTCAAAATACATACCCATATTTGATTAATGATATGGACCTTTTTGTTGTTTTAAAGTATAAGTTCTGAATTGAAATAGGTAGACCAGATCAATAGCATATACAGACTGTTATTTGAGCAAATTGCTTATATATTAGCTTAGTTCTTAATATATATAGTTGATGATGATCATGTATGTCCAAGCTAAGTTGAATGGTTCAATTAATCATTATTAATTTGTTTTGGCTAACCCTTTATATTTGGCTAGCTCACCGTTTTAATAGAGACTAGATTTTGCGGGTGTGCAAATTGCACCGTGCATAAAAGATGATATACAAATTATAAATGTATCACTTTATAATTAACTATGAGTTTATTGTACAATATATTACTTCGTATTATTGTATTTTAAGGGGTATATATAACAATGTACAACCACACACAAATTTTTATGATAGTCCATCAATTATGAAGATACAATAGGAAAAAATGTGAGAGGTTGTACAATATGACCTTTAATACTATAAACCTTCATCGATATATATATTATCCTAAAATGCATTCAATTCGGTGATAATTGATATGAATTACTTGGAGATTTTACTTTTTTTAATGTTACAAAAATATATAATGTCAAATTTTATTGTGTTGGAGTAGTTGGGAAAACAATCATTAATTACTCGTTTATATATCTAACACTGTGTCACTATGTATACCTTATTAAAGGCTATGAAAATATTTATTATACTTTATATAAAAATATTTTAGAATTAAAATAAATAAATATTATCTTTTAATATGGTGAGTGTTTTTTCTTTTTTGGACGTGAAAGTGGAGAGTTAGGTGATATTGGATGGTTATTATTTTCTTGTGGTTTAAATATTTTTTGAGAGGGAAAGTAGATTGAAAAGATTATTTGGAGGGAAGGATTGTGAGGGCTTTGGTTTTGGAGAGAAGACATATGGTGAAAAGTTGAGGTGGTTACAAATGGTAACATTTGTTTAATAATATAGATGTAGAAAAACGGTGTTMAAACTGCCGCGGGTTAGTGGTATATAGAGCAGTAGGCTCGGTTAGCTTGGAGAGAAAGGAGATGTTAAAGCTTGTACTTCGTATATTGATTGAATGAAATTATGAGTACAAAGTGATGGCTAACACTATACAACTAGTGTATATATACACCTACTACACATACCCTAATTACAAGCTGTACAAAAAAAGACAAAATAGTTGGTGAGATCAACCTTGGATCAAGCACCAAGCCTAGTACAACATGGAAAGGAGAAAAAGGGCCTGACAGCCCAATGCAAGCACAAAAAAGCAAAGGCTTAATACTAATTGCCTTTCCTTTTACACTCCCCTCAAACTGGGAGGTGAAAGGAACTGTAGCTCCCAGTTTGGCTAGAAGTGACTAATGTTGTTCCACATAAAGGCCTTTAGTGAGTATATCAGCCAGTTGAAGTTTTGTAGGGACATATTCAGGTTTGATAGCTCCATTGTTTACTTTATCCCTGACAAAATGACAATTCATCTCCACATGCTTGGTTCTTTCATGGTGTACAGGATTAACTGCAATGGAGAGGGTAGCCTGATTATCACATTTGAGTAAGACTAGAGAGAGTGAGTGCAGACCTAGGTCTTTGAGTAGCTGAGTAATCCATGTTACTTCACATGTGGCCAAGGCCATGGCCCTATATTTAGCTTCTGCAGTTGATCGAGCCACCACTGCAGGTTGCTTTTTGGTTTTCCAAGATATGAGTGTGTCACCAAGAAGGATGCAGAAACCAGTTGTGGACTTTAATTTCTTGAGATGGGGCATGGGCAGTTGGCCCAATCACTATATGAGTTTGTTCTTAACACTGCACTAGACTTTGCAGCCAATAGAAGGCCTTGACCAGGAGCACCAGCCAGGTACCTTAGAACTCTTTTAGCACCATGCATGTGAATATTGGTAGGTTTTTGCATAAATTGACGTAAGGCCTGTTTACATTAGCTTATTTTCAGTTCAGTTCAGTTCAGCTCCATTTAGTTCAATTCAGTTTAGTTCAGTTCTTAACCCAATTTCTCTCTCTCTCATAAAATATTCAATTCAGTTCAGTTTAGTTTAGTTCAGTTCAGCTCCATTCAGTTCAGTTCAATTCAGTTCAGTTCAGTTCAATTGATTTCAGTTAATGTAAACGGACCCTTAGGGTGTGAACTGCAAATGCAATGTCTGGTCTGGTGATTGTCAAATAAATCAGCTTGCCAATGAGATGCTGATATAAGTGAGGATCATCCAGAGGAACTCCCTGATCATATGTGAATTTTACATGGGTGTCCAAAGGAAGTTTTAGAGGTTTGGCTTTTTCTAAGTTTTGAACCTTCATAATGTCTTGTGTGTACTTCTTCTGTGAGATAAAGATTCCATCTAAGTTTCTGTGAATTTCAGTTCCTAGGAAGTAGTGCATTTCTCCTAGATCTTTCATGTGAAATTGAGAGTTTAAGAAGGCCTTGGCTTCTTGTATGAGATCCAAGTCATTTCCAACCACCAGTAGATCATCCACATAGACAAGTATAATCACAAATCTTTCACCTTTCCTTTTGACAAACAAGGAATAGTCTGCTTTGGACTGATGAAATCCATCTGCCATGAGAGTAGTGGAGAGTTTGATGAACCACTGTCTAGGGGCTTGCTTGAGTCCATAAAGGGACTTGTTTAGCTTGCACACTTTACTAGGGAATTGACTTACATAAGGGTTCTCCCCTGTCCCACGGTGATATCCTTGTTAGGGCTAGCATAGCCAGTTGGAATTTTGATATACAAGCAGGTCCCGAAGCAGAAAGGCATTTTTTACATCCATTTGGAACAAGTGCCAGTTTTCAATGGCAGCTATAGCCAGAAGTGACTTCACAGTTGTCATCTTGGCTACAAGGGCAATTGTCTACTCATAGTCTATTCCCTCTTTTTGTTTGCAGTCCAACACTACCAACTTGCCCCACTGTCTGATCCAGTAACCAAGTCCTGGGTTCGGGGACATGGTACGGAAAGAATCTTTGACCCAATCCGCCCGCATGGAGCGGCCTCTACTCGGTCTTATTGTAATTCCATTCGATCAAATTGAATACAGAACAACTTAGCAAATTTATCCTTAGGAATCGCTCTAGCCTTAACAATCTATTAAAAGAGTGAGTTTCTATCATGTACATATTACTACCTAGCCTAGTTATTGTGACCACTTCCAATTGATCAAATTAATAAGGTGCTTAAAGTCCGTTTGTCCATGAGTAATCTGAATTTAATGTGATTCAACAATTTCTGGTCTTGTTTAAGCAATCAAAAAATGTCTATGCACAAACAATAATACATATGCGATGATGAACAATAAGCAACAATAGAAAACTCACATATATGAATCAAACATACCTTGTATCGCTATCAACACAAAAGAAAACAAAGGTTAGTGTATCAAAGCTTTGCTTCCAATTGAATCGCTTATCAAAATAAAAGAGATCGTTAGCATAGACAATTATGATTAAAACGATTGCAATAAGGCAAAAACGATTGAAAATGAATAAATTTACATGATTGAAATTCAAAAGACAAGCATTATATTAATCAAAATTAATAATAAAAGAAGAGAAAGAGTTAATAGCCTCGGAATTTTGTACCTTGATTCGCAAAGAAACGACTTTGAAAGTTGCGACGGATTCGAGAAACTTGGATGTTGTGAATGATTTGTGTTTTTTGTGAGTGATTTGTGAGAGAGATTGTTTAGAGTTTTGAATTGTACTTTGTATGATAAGTTTCGTTGATGTTTGATTAAACACCGAGAGCATGTATTTATAGGCGTTTTGRGAAAAAGATAGATAGAATTAGGATTAAAACACACGGAATAGCAACCGTATATACAGTCCACGAACCGTATATACGGTTGTATGATCCATATATACGGTCAATCTGACCGTATATATGGTTATGGATGACGTGGCTTGCCACGTCAGCGATCCGTTCTTATATCTAATTTTATCTATCTTTTTCGTTCGGCAATTAATATCCTTGTTTTTGCATCTAATATGCTATCCAATTAATCTTTATTCAGTCTTGGATAAATTTGGTGAACAAGATTAATCTTCTAGAATATTCCAGATCATTTCCGAATTATCTGGATTTATCTAAGAATTTCTAAATTCCTTTATTTTCAATAATCATTTTATAAAACTTGTAAAAATCATAGAAATTCAAAGAAAACTCAAAAAAATATATATAAGTACTAACAAACTCAGAAAAATGGAAAGCACAAAATGAAAAGTGGAAATTAGAAGAATAACCTACGGAAAATATTCTAAAAAAAATCCTTTAAAAAAGCCTAAAATAGAAAATAATTAAAATAAATATTTTTCGCCTATTACTGTGCTCTCAGCGTAAGATTATAGACTCAACTTTAATTCGACTTGTGCAAATGGATGTAGTTTATGGATTTTGTCCCAACTTCTGAAATCAAATCTATTTCGAGATGTCGTACTTTTCCTCATCGGCTATTCAATTTGGGGAGACATTTTTGGTGTCTACAGAAATCTTATTTTATTGCATTAGTTAATGCCAATTTATAATTATATTGGATTGGATCTGTGACCTTTTTTCCTCCTCAAAATATACAATGATATGGAGTAGCAGCTTGTTTGTTCGTTTTTTAAAGTACGTATTATATAAATTGGTGGTTAGAGTTTATCTTCCAATAAAAAAGATGTTGAAATTCATTCTTATCCATATTCTTATAGTTATTATTTAAACATTTAACATGTCTTTTAATATCCAAAGTAGAAAGACTATAACTTTTGTCTACTGCTACTTTGGGCCACACCCTTAGTAGGCTCAAACGCCCATAGCACATGATGATTTTTCCAAGGAAAATTTTCATGAAAATACCTTTTAAATTATTTTTTTTGTCACAAGACACCTTTTAAAACATTTTTTTTTGTAAATAGAGACCCGTTGCAAAACAAATAAAAAATTTTTAAAAAAAACTTTGTTAGAAAGGGACCTTAGCCTTGTTTTCTAACGTTGACCAACGAAATCCAATGTCGACTCTCGTATTTCTCCTATTTACACTCTTTTGTTTCATTTCACTCGATCTCTCTCACCACTCACTCACTTTCTCTTACTACTGCCACCACAACTCTCTCTCTCTCTCTCTCTCTCTCTCTCTCTCTCTCACTACTACCACTCTTCTCCAACCGTCCCAGGCAACTCCACAAACAACCCAAGCCTCCCATAATCCCATCATCAAAGCCCCAATATCACACAACAAATCCCTTGCCTACCAACAATCATCACCTCTATCACTCACCACTCACTCCACCGCCACCCTCTCCTTCTTCTAAGTGCTCCTATAACAACCCTATCACCACACCCTTAACCAACACTACAACAAAAAAAAAACAGACAACAAGAGAAACATCTTTAACAAATAGAATTTCGACCACCACCAACATAACTAAGGTCAAATTTCGCTCAAATTTATTCACACAACTTGTTTTGGGGCATCATTGAAGGGTTTTCTTGGTTTTGGTGTGAGTCTTTAGTGATGAAATGATGTAATTTTGATGTGTTTCCAATGTTTTGGCACCTAATTTGACATTTGGTTGAGTGATTTGTAGGTGTTGGGCTCATTTGGAGGAGCATAAGAGGCAAAATGGGACATTAGAGCCAAGGGATCAAAGCTAAGGAGCAATGGGAAGTTCAAAATTGAAAAAACAAGCTAAGGAGGGAATCAGGAGCGGTCGCGCGATAGCCTAGAGTGACTACTCGAAAAGCCTGGAGCGGTCTGCAGGTTTTGGAGGATGTTCCAAAGAGTTAGGAGCGATCGCTCCCCTCCCTTGGAGCGACCGCTCCACTTCGGAGCGGTTTGTAGTTCTTCAGGGGATTTGTAGAGAGTTAGGAGCGACTGCTCCCCATCTCAATCAGGAGTGACTGCTCCACCTCACTGGAGCGACCAGAGAAGACTTGGATCTTATTCGTGACCTAAATGGGTTAGAGCGACCGCTTCACCCATTTGGAGGGTCTGGAGCGACCGCTCCCCAACTGGCCTCAAGTTTTTCCTTCTTCATTTTTGGCTCATTTAGCTTAATGTATATATACACATTGCTCCTTTATTGTTGTCATCTACCCACTATTATTCATACTTGAGAGTTTTAGCTTAGAAAATCTAGTTTTTAGAGAGAGAAAGTCATTTCATTAATGAATCTTATAATCAATGCTTGGTGTTTTCAATCATTTCAATCGTTCAATACAAGCATTTTGGTATCTTCTTCACTCCTCTTTTTATTTCTTGTTCTTACTTGCTTTATTCACATGTTATTGTTAGTAGTTAATAGGATTTAGCTCTTATCAATTACTTATTGTTGTTATTTGAGTAGTTAATCATGTTTAGCCTTAGTTCTATGTCTATTTCATGTTCTAATGCTTTCAATCCATGATGTGTGTGTAGTTCCATTTCTAGGGTTTGTGTGATGGATATTTGTGACTAGATAGAGGTTTGTCTTGTCAACTAAGTGGAATAAGGGGAAAGTGGTTTTTGAGTGCTGTGAGAACCTAGTAGGCCTTGATCAAGGTTAGCCTTGTGTTTGATTGTGTTATTGCTTTGTCTATGAGTGTTTGGCATCTTCATTTCACACCTTGAGTGCCATAATCATAACAATGCCTCAAGAAAGGATTAGAGTGATTAGGATGGTTGTTTTAACTCTTGTTTGAATGGTGGTTTGTTGGGAGAGTGACTTGGTGAGGCCTTAAGGGATACTAACTACTTTTCTATCCAACTCAATCTCTTAATTGGGGCTCTAGCGAGACGGTAAAATAAAAGTAGAGAGTGTTTCCTTTTGCCGGTTTCCACATTTGTTTGGCAACATATTACCGATCTAGTTAGGAATTCCGGATCCCATTCCCTAGATTCTTTTAATATTCGAGTTATCTTTAGTTAATCATAGTTTGTTACTTGACACTTGAAAAACCTTCAAAACAATTAGACCCTTAGCTAACAAAAATAATCGGTTTTCGTGTGTTCCTTGAGTTTGATCCTTTGTATTACTACAGCGCGAGGGTTTTTTATATGGACATAAAAACCCTTATCAATATTCTATGATTTTAGGTTATGAAGTTGGTCATTGGGTGATAAAGGGGTTTTTAGGTCCTTCACACATAACCCTCAGTTGTAGTAAAGAGGGTGTCGAACTCTGGGAACAACTCAAATTAGTTGAATGGTTGGATTGAGGTTCTTAATAATATTTTTGTGAAAATCAATTTCCAAACACACTAAGCTATGTATTGAAATAAAATGCGAGAAATATTTAGGGGTTATGATCCGGAACCTTTGGATTTAATGGAGCAAGGACTTGTTATTTTTAATGGAAACCGGGGAGAAGGATTACTCACCGAGGTTCTCTCACCATCACACTAGGGCCCCAATTGAGATAGTGAGTTTAAAACCGAGTATTAGGGAGTATCTCTTAAGGCCTCACTACCCTAAACCGCAAATAAACCACCATAATTTGAAGAGTTTTCGATTATCCTAAACTTGCAATTTCTCTCTCAATGCAATATCAAGTCCATAATTTTTGAAGGTGTGAAATGTGACCCCATAACAGTCATAGACAAAATATAGGAAGCCAACACATGGAATCAACCTTGATCAAGTGTTCATCCCAAGCCTCACAACACTCCTTACTATTCTCCCCTTATTCCATTAAGCTAGCAAGTCAAAAGCCCCAAATCAATTTGGGGGTTCCATCACATAAACCCTAGACTAGAAAACTACTCACTAATAATGGTGTTTAATTAAAGTAATAAACATTAATCTACAGCTAAACATGATTTACCAAGTAATTAAGCTAAGATCATAAAGGGATTAACAATATCAACTACCATAGTAGCAAACAAGCAAAACAAGTAATAAGCAAGAAAACAAGTAAGAAATGATAATAGATTGAATAGATCACCAAAATAACTTGATTGACTACTTGAAAATGAAGAGTTGATTACAAAATCTCTAAACAAAGCTTTCGCTCTCTAAAAATGGCTGGGGTTGTTGGAAATAGGAATGTCTASAATAATAATAGTACAATGGGTATATAAAGTTCTCACGAAATGTACCCCTAAAGGGAAAGAAAATCGAAGCACAAGAGTGACGAACGACCACTCCTATGACGCTCTACAAAACGATCTATCACTTCAAACCCAAAAGAGGTCGCTCAAAACCTTAAAAATAGGGACAAAATAAATTCTCCAGTGGTTGCTCAAAAGGTGAGCAGTCGGTTCGTGCCGATAGAGCGGTCGCTTCCAATGGTAGAGTGATTGCTCCAAACTCTCTAGAAATCCAAGCTTGAACTGTTGGTCACTCTTATTCGAAGGGGTCGCTCGAAATATGATGCCAASCTTTCTCTTTTAATCATCTTCCAACTTTAAGCTTCCAATCATGCACTTAATTCACCAATTTCAAATCTCCAAGCTCCTAATGCCTCCCAATGCATGCCAAGCACCTGTATAACAGACATCTCAAACACATATCAAAGCAAGTGCAACGACAAAGAGATTTCAACAAAATGCGCCAATTTTCATCACACAAAAGTACAAGAACTCAAGGTTGACGCAAAGATGCATAAAATGGGACAAATATAAACAATAAAGAATGAAATAGGCTTGAGTCTAGGAATAAATGAATGGATGAAGTGGCCCTAAAGCCACTTATCATTGGGTTCTTTCTTTGTGGTTGACTTGCGTTGCAAGCGTGGCTACAATTTTTGAGTGATGGTGATTTTGGGTGCACTGGGTCCCGAGTGGAACGGAATTTTGATGATTTCAGGTGGTTTGTGTCGAGTTGTGGTTGGCTCGAGTGGTGGATGGGTGGTTACTAGAGGTTGGTTCGTTGGTGGTGGTGGTGCATGGTGTGATTCAATGATGATTGAAGGTTGGTGGTTATGGAGTGATATGGGTGAGAGTGATCATCAGTGAGAGTTGTGAGAGTTAGAGGGAAAAGAAGGCAGTGCAAGTAGGTGTAAAATCGGAGACAACATCGGATTCTGTTGGTCAACGTCGGAAAACAAGATTGAGGTCCCTCCTAACAATTTTTTTGGGTTTATGTTTACAAAAAGTGTTTTAAAAGGTGTTTCRTGACAAAAAATATATATTTCAAAAGATCTTTTCTGACAATTTTCCTTTTTCCAATAATGTTTTTTTCCTTTTAGCTAAAATAAACTTAATAACCAAAGATGAAGTTATCATGAACTCTTATATATGCTCTTTGTTCCTTAAAGTTTCTACTAATTACTATTTATTTGGGGCTTTACCAAAGAAAACAATAAAATAATGGGTGTAGGGTAGATTATCATAAATAGATGGTATTTTTACTCATGTACCCCTAAAGTATCACATATTAGCTCATATACCACTCAATTTTTCAAAACGCTCCATATACCCCTAAAGTATGCAACGTTGACCCAAATGCCTTTATAAGGAAGGAAAACCTAACGGTGTTAAGTTTTGTGTTTTTTTTTACTTATTTGTCCCTTCTTTCACCGTTATTCTTCCACCTCCATTGTTGACCATTTATTCTCCTTCATGGCCTCTTCTCTATTGTTAAAACTTACAACCAAATCAACTACCAACACCACAACGATTTCACCCAAAAACCAAGTGATTTGAACCCAAAATAAACCCAGAATTCAAAATCAAATACCCAAATCAAACTAAAATCCAAAAATGCTTAACAAAGAAAAAAATCCCATCGTCAAATACCAA
This sequence comes from Bassia scoparia, assembly GCA_008642245.1. Classification (NCBI taxonomy): domain Eukaryota; kingdom Viridiplantae; phylum Streptophyta; class Magnoliopsida; order Caryophyllales; family Amaranthaceae; genus Bassia; species Bassia scoparia. The sequence goes on from SNQN01000277.1 coordinate 120,519, forward strand.
TAAAACACTAATTATAAAAGAACCAGGAAATTCCAATCCAAACCACCACGACCCAGCCTCCATAAACACATACCACCCCATCACAAGCCGCCCCACCTCACGAAGAGCCAAATAATGAGCCTCCCCACCCACCTCACCATTTTCTTGACCAAGCCAATTTGAATTGCCTAGATTTGGCTCGAATTTCATTTTTTTCTTGAATTATGAAAATCAGAAATCAACAACAAAGAGATGTAATTTATTTATTGTTTTGAGCATTATTTTTTTGGGTTTATTTTCATGGATGAAATTAAATTGATTGGGACATGGTATGGTTGTTGAGTGGGTTACGGTGGTGGTTGGTTGGAATCTAATATGGGTGAGGTGGTGGTAGTTGAGCGTGGAATCTAGGCTAGGGTGATGGTGGTTGTATGGTGGCTGGAACGAATGAGGTGTTGGTGCGAAAGTGGTTGGGTTCGTAATGGTTGTGCGGTGGTGGCTAGGGTCGTGGTCAGGTTGGTGGTCAATGGTGAATGGAGGTGGTACGAATGGAGGTGAAAGAAATTATTAAAGATCATAATCTATGAGAGATACATGGAGATGGGGGAAGGAAAGGGCGAATAGTAAAAAATTCATAAAATTTAACATCGTTCGGTTTTCCGTCCTTATGAAGGGCATTTGAGATAATGTTGCATACTTCATGGCTATATGGAGCGTTTTCAAAAATTGAGGGGTATATGAGTGTAGATACCTAAATTTGTCCCTAGCCCAATACGGYCGATGATAAGACACCCATTGCAACACACAAGCTGAATTGAAAGAGAGCTAAGGCCCTAACAGACCCTAAAAAGGCATGTTTTCACTACACCAGACACGTTTCTGCTCACAAAGCACCCTTAAAAGTAAGTTTTGATTTCAATATAATTTTAACTTGTTTTTAAACATTTTTCTAGAATTGTTCGGAATTTTTCTGAATTTTTCTAAGCAGTTTTGGCAATTTTCAGAACTTTCAACAGTTTAATTAATATTACAATAATTAATTAAATTATGAAAACAATTTTATGAATATTTTTGCATAATTTTTGGAGTTATGGAAAAATAGTTATGAATTTCCTAAGTAAAAACGCACACCCGAGCAAAACGGCTCGTTTCGAGAGCTTCGAGACCGCTCCCTAGCGTGGGACCTACTTAAATACCTCTCCAAATAAATCAGTGATTTTATGTCAAAATTTCAAAATCAAATAAAATCAAATGATATTTTATTTTATATAATACGCAATTTTCAAAAAAGGCAAAACGAATCAACCAAAACCAGGCAAGTTCTGGGTGCAATTGTGCCMAGTTTTGGGCATAATTGCGCCCAGTTCTTTCCTTTTTTTTGGCTTTGGCCTATAAATTTAGGCCGATCCCCCTTCATTTGGGACATTCACGCACTCCATACACTTCACATAATCCTCTTTCTGTCATTTTCTTTACTCAAATACTCTCTCTCACACATTCAAATTCACACAAATTATTTTGCATTTCAAATACAATTACAAAGTTCTTCAAGGGTTCTTCAAAGGTTCTTCAGGGTTTCAAAGGGTCCAAGGCATCGTTCTCGATCGAAAGCACCGTGTTGCAAGGTAAGTTTGAGGTCAATTTCTCAATTTCTTAACACCCTTTTGCATGCTTGTTAGAAATTTGACTTTCTATGCAAATTAGCATGTAATATTGATTAACAACTATTCGACATGAATTARAATCAACATTAAGCACAACCTTTAATTCTTGTTGAATGCTTGCATGCTTGTAAATCACACCATTATTATGTCTTAAACAAGACCGACAAATTGCATGTTCTCACACCTAATAAGACTAATTCATTGACAAATTAGCTTTTAGGCACCCTTTAATACAGATCTAAATAACACATGTTGCAACAACAAATTAGTCCTATATACACTATTTCAATTAAGCAACCCACATAGTAATTTGCATGCTTAGGGTTAAAATGGAAATTTGTTTGTTGTTGTCTTTTTGACAATGGACTTGCAATGACCGAGTAAAGGCCGCTAGACGCGGGGAGTGTTGTGCACTACTTCACCCTTACCCTCGTTCCCTAATCAAGACCTTTGGTGCACTGCCATACATTGAGTCCTTCGCCTTGCTTTATGCAATTATAGGMAAGGCTTAAAACGGGTTCCGCAGCTTCCCAAAAGAAGTGCGGTGGCGACTTCCTCAACTCGTTTCGAGTATAAACACACAACTCCAAGTATACTCACAGTATGCAAAAGCAAGAATTCAATTCTAGCAACAAACCAAGTCATCAACAAATTGTACCCCCCGAGGCAGAGGGACCGGACCTAGTCCAGCCCGGTGACGCCCCGGCGCTCGTACATTGAGCTAATACGCAATACTTTAGGGTTACATGGGGAAAAATGCCTAAATAGATTATTGGACAGAATGATTAGTTTGGAGAGAGAGTTCGAATAATGATTACTCAATTTTAGACAAATAATATAAACTTTATTAAAAACATATAAATGAGAAGTGGTCAGAATTTTATGAAATGTTCAAATTAGAAAACCTATAGGAAAATTTTGGAATAGAATGACTATGTAGTTTTTTTCCTGATGTTATTACTTGATTTTGAAGAAACTCTCTCTATCTAAGTCATTAAGAATTAAGTTCAATTATTACTTTTTAATAAATGATACTCATTTCTTTGAATTTAAATTTGAAAGTTCATTGAAGATGTATAGTTTGTTTTTTTTTTTGTTAATGTTTGTTTAGCAATAATTACTTCGTATTTTTCTTTCTTAAAGTATTCACCTTAATATTATTTGTAGACATTGTTATTTCTGGCCCCTACATACTTACTTTTGTTCCAAATATTTGACAAAGTTTCGAAAATATCCTTACTCATTCTTTCACCCCATTATTAACACCATTTCACCCCATTCACAACCACATAACACTCAACTCACATTCTTYGAACGGAAACTACCACATCGGTGGGGACATAGGCTACTGTGACGATTAGTGTTCGTATTTTTAAAAAAAATTGCGTCTGAAAATTACGTATATAATACCATGGCACTTGCACTAAATCCAAACGCAAGTCCCATGATCTCATTTAAAAAATGAATTTTTTAAGCAATTTCAAAAATGATTATTAAAATTATGTATATTATTTTTCATTTTTAAAAGAAATTAGTGATAATTTTCAAGAATTACTAGAAAGTAATAAAACTTGCGTCTGCCATCGTTTCGCATGTCTCACGAGACTTGCGTCTGAGATTTTCACAAGTGTCATGGGACGTGCTAAAATCCCAGACGCAAGTCCCATGGGACTCGCGCCTATTCCAGACGCAAGTCCGAGGTGGCATAACATTTAAAGAAGAGAGGAGGGAGAAAATATTTTATAAAATGTTAAGGTTAAAAGAGGAAACTCATGTTCAAAAATAGAGTAAAAAATAAGTAACTAAAGGCGAGAAACAGTAACCTAGTTTCTGGACATCTAATAAGGAAAACTTAGAGTATGTTCTTTTCCAATCTATGTGAACTTGTCATATTTTTTTTGAACTTATTGATATTTATTTGAACTTATCAATACTTATTCAAATTTTCAACTTATTTTGTGAGAAGGAAAAGTACTAATCTGAACTTATCTTATCAATAAGTACTAAAAGTAAGTTGAAAAGAATAGGGCCTTAATTGTATATTGACTTGCTCTTTATTGTACGCGATGCGTGCATTAGTAATTTAGTGTGTTTTTCTAATCTAAGTATGGAGCTTCATTAATTAATATACACTACCTTAACTTATATAAATTACAATGATAAAATTTTGCTCCTAAAGAATAAAAATATTTGTTAGTGCAGTTGAATATTTAGATTGAAATAAAATGTGTAAATGTGTAATTAAGCTTTGGTTTATTATAATTGTTTGAAAATTGCTTTAATTTGATCATTTAGGCATTAATAATTAATTAGGCACAAATTTCCTTTTTTACGCATAAGTGTGTTAAACCTTTCTTGTTGCACATATTTTTAAATTAAAAAGGGATTGACAACATTTTAATTGAGTAAATTATTATTTTTTTTAAGTGAAGGGTATGGGACAAGTATATATATATATATATATATATATATATATATATATATATATATATATATATATATATATATATATAGCTCTAATAAAATTAACCTTGTCACACAACCAAAGTGAGACAAGAAAACCCACATCCAAAATGGCTTACCTTGGAGTGAAACTCCAACAATCCCCCACTAAGACATTTTGGTAACCTTACACGAGTATTGAGTAATAGATGAAGCTAAGAGCTTAAATGTTAGTGTCCAAAGGATTGAACTAACACATAGTGGAGTGGGGTGTCCTCTTCAAGCATGAAGTGAAGGACTCTTGAACTTCATACCAAGAGAAGGGACCTCATAACACACCCATCGCTTCGAACTTGAGGAAACATTTGCATTCAGTTTTAACGTATGCCAACCCACACACGTTACTCACCCAACCTTAGGATTCTAGCGAGATCACTTGAAATATCATACACCTTCAAGTAGGAGTTTTCAAAGCTTCACACTCACATAGGTGTCTAAAGACATTAAGAATCAAAAGTTTCAGCCTCAACATCAATTCTGATGACGTTCAGTAATTAAGGACTAAATCCAACCTCCCCAGGCTGTTCCAACCTTATGAACTAAGTTCTCCATCCAATTGATCACACATGGCGTGCGTCACAGTTAAGGAATAGATTCCAACCTAACCAGGCTGCCACACATTAAGGAAATGTGTCCATTATGTAACACCGAACACATGGTGTGTGTCACGGTTAAGGACCAAGTTCAACCGTACCCCCACTAGACTATCACACATTAAGGAAATATATCCACCATAACATAGCTCACATACATGATGTGTTCACAGTTAAGGACCGCGGTCCAACCACAACTAGGCTGTCATATTTTAAGAACTTAGCTCACCATATCACCACCGATCACATGGCGTGTCCACAGTTAAGGACTGCAGTCTAACCACAACTAGGCTGTCACAATTTAAGGAAATATATCCACCATAACATCGATCACATGGTGTGGCCACAGTTAAGGACTGCAGTCCAACCACAACTAAGATGTCACTCTTTAAGGAAATACATCCACCATAACATCGATCACATGGCGTGTCCAAAATTAAACAACTAGGTTGTCACACTTTAAGGAAATACATCCACCATGTCATCAAACAAGTAATCATCGACAACACATCACACACACAACTAGTGTCAAGATGTCATGTTCATTAAAATAAGCATATATATATATGTTAATTACAACACAAGTAAATGTCAATGTAAACAACATATATATAATAAAGAAATATTACCATTACAAAGGTTTCAGGCCCATCCTCACAGAAGTATCAAGCACGATCTTCCGATTTAGCCCCTTTGTAAACGGATCCTCGAGGTTCTTTTCAGCTCTCACATAACTCAAGGAAACCACACCACCGGTAATGTACTATCTCACAAATGCATGCCGAACCTTGATGTGTCGTTTCTTACCATTATAAACGGAGTTTTCAGCAACACTTATCGCAGCCTGTGAATCACAGTATATTCCAACTAGGGAAGTAGGCGACCCGCACAATGGAATGTCAGCAAGAAGATACCTCAACCAATCAGCCTCTTGTCTTGCAAGATCCAATGCAATGAACTCAGCCTCCATTGTCGATCTAGCAATACAAGTCTGCTTAGTGGATTTCCCGGACACAGCACTACCACATAGTATGAAGACATAACCGCTAGTGGAACTCACTTCATCACTATCGGTATCCCAATTTGCATCGTAATATCCCTCAATAACAGTAGGAAAACCTGTGAACCTCAACCCCACATCCATAATACCCCGAAGATACTTCATTAGATGTCGAAGAGCTTTCCAATGTTCTTGACCTATATTATGAGTATACCTACTGAGCCTACCAATCGCATAGGTAATAAGCTCATTGACCAGGAACAAAACAGAATAGTGTTATGGAACTTCTCACATTATTGCTTCAGTGCTTTCTTAAAACTGCAAAGAGTTTCTAAGCCTGCACACTTTATGTTCCTAACCAGGAACTGCACAACTCAAAGGTTCCATATATACCTCCTTATCTAAAACACCATGCACAAATTGTTGTCTAGACTTCCACTTGATGCACCATCAAACAAAACACAAAGCAAGCACAAGTAAAAACAAGTATGGTAATTATTTAGTTAAAGAAAGTAAGGACAAGTACTCTAACCCGAACTGATGGAGAAAACCACAAACCACAAGCCTCGCATTGTATCATTCATCAGTTCTCGATTTATTCTTGATGATCCACTTGCAACTAATAGGTCTGATGTTCTTAGGCAACTCCACTAGCTCCCAAGCTTGATTTGTCATGATGGAGTTTAGTTCACTGTCTATTGTCTCCTTCCACAAATCAGCATCTACTGAGCTCATTGCTTCTTCGTAGTTTTTTTAATCTTCATCCTGTTCAACAGAGAACACCAAGAATTCCTCTAGATTACCTGCAATATCAATGTCAGAACATACAGGTGCAATAACAAAATTTAGACAAAGCTTGTTTGACTTCCTGTCATTTGCTCCTTCTGGGCTCCTCAGAAGTAGCAATTCTATTAGTAGTAGTTGGGATATCCTACTCCCATGGAGCAATAACAACAATGTCAGCAACACTCGAATCTTCCTTTCTTCTCAAAGGAAACTCTATTTCGAGGAACTCAGCATCACGACACTTTGACATAGAAAGGTTCTTCAACGGCATGAACCTGAACATTGCACTATTCGCTGCACATCCCGTAAACACTGCAACAAAGGTTCTGAACTCAACTGTAGGACGCTTGATTGATAGCAGACCCTTCTTGGCCAGTTAGTCCCACACTTTCAAATAACTCAAGTTCGGAGCATAATCCTTCCACAATTCATATAGAACAACATCCAGCTTCTTCTGTGATACCTCGTTCAGTACACGATTAGCTGAGAGCACTACTTAACTCCACATATTATAAGYAACCAGAAATCAATAGCATGAGATTCATTATTTCCTTCAAAGTTCTATTCTTCCTTTCTATCAGTCCTCAGTCTCTTGATCTTTCGATCCTACTAATCGTGAACCTCTGCTTTATAGATCAAGAACTTGAACTCAGCATCATCCTTAGACTGCAACAAGTAACCCAATCATCGATGAAAGTTATGTAGTATCTCAATATCATGATTGCTCTCCAAGTTCTTAAAACAATTAGGTTAGTGTGAACCAGATCTAGCAAATCAAAACTTGCTCAATCACAGCATTATATGGCCTTCTTGCAAATTTTGGTCCTACACATACATCACACTTATCCAACATTTATCTAACAGGTTAGAGAACTTGTTCATTATATCCAATTAATCTATATAACCCTTACATGCCCCCAAACAACCATGCCAGAGATAAACTTACTCCATAAACATCAACGGAGGATTCAGAAAAAATTAATAAAAGATTGTAGGACGTGGGCCGCGCCCTCAGCGTATAGCGGGCGCGCGGCTTGGTACTACATCGAGGTGCTTTGCGTGGGCTTGAGCCACGAAACCCGCACGTGAGTGCGTTGGGGTAGTGTTGWCGAGTRAGGGGAGTCGCCACCGTGCCTAGAAAGGTTATTCACGGACGCCCGAAACGTTGGTGCCAAAACAATGGCCCCACGTCCAATCAAGTAACCAGGTCGTGGGTTCGGGGACATGGTACAATCAGATCTGTAACCCAATTCGCCCGCATGTAGCTCGGCCTCTACTCGGTCTCATTGTAATTCCATTAAACACGATTTTATGTGGATGCACACAACTTACTATTCGCAACTTATTAGCGCTCTAGCCCTAAAAATTACTGAGTGAGTATGTTTCTATTATGCACAAGAGACTACCTACCTGAAATTTGACCACTTTGTATAATCATGTTAAAACGGGTGCCTAAAAACAGGTTGTCCATAATTAATCTGATTTAAAGTGATTCACATAATTCCGGTCTTTGTTTGCAAAATATATACAAAGTTATACAACAATGAATAATGAAATAATATGAAGGTATAAACTTCAAAGTATATGCAAATCATCTTACCTAAATCTGCAAATAAAAAAAGGTTAGTTTGTAAAAAATGAAACGAAGCAATCCTCCTCCTTGAATCGCTATATAAATACAAAGAAAACATCGTTAGTTTACTGAATAAACACATCAAGCGCAATGGATCTTTGCCTTGAATTGCTATACAAAACATAAAGAATCATTAGTATTGACAATGGATAATAATAATGAAAATGAAATGAAGAGAATGAAAACCAAAAACAATGGAACATTGAAAGCATTAAGAAAACCCTACATATTTACATGAACGATTAAAAAGTGAGTTTCTACATTGTTTTAATTGCATTAAAACTCAATACAGTGTAGTCAAATTAAAAGAAAGTGAGAGGAATTATTGGGAGTAAATCTCAGAATTCAACCTTTGTTATCGCTTGTTGATTCGACAGAGAATCGATGCTTTGAACTAAAACGAATGTGTAATGTGTTAGAGTGTTTTGGAGAGAGAGAGAGAGCAAAGTATGCCTCGAGGAGTGTGCGTGAAGTGTATGAAGTGAGGTGTCGGGAAATTGTGCGTGTGTATCGGACTGAGCAAGGCAAGGTATATTTTTAGGCACGAGGCAAACGAGGCAAGCACAACCTGCCGTAATATACGCTGAGGATGAGCAAGTATAATACGCTCATGGGAGCGTATATACGCTCATGGGGAGCGTATACGCTCATCCTCAGCGTATATACGCTTCTCAATGGGAGCAAAGCCGTGATCAAATGAGCTGTATACACTGAGGAGCGTATATACGCTGGGGCAGCGTATATACGCTCAAAGGCAGCGTATATCCGCTGCTCCCTCAGCGTATATACGCTCCTCAAAGCGTATATATTTTTTTCCAAAAATCTGAAATATTTTGATTCGGAATAATTCCTTTGCCATAGCGTCTCGATTTTCTAAGTTAGGATTATTCTAGACGCCTCCTTTCGCAAGAAAGTACGTTTCTAGAACATTCCGCGTATTTTCTAATTATTCACGTATTTTTCTGCGTATTCTGCGTATTTAAACATTGCAAATTCAAAAAATCATAGAAAAATCAGAAAAATACATTTAAAATACTTGGCGGATTCAGAAAAATGGTGGAGGAACATGATGAAAAACAAGAAGCATGAGAATCGCTAGCGTAACTTGTTTGAAAACCTTTGAGTTTGTCGAGAAAACCGAAAGAAAATATTTTTGCCTTGTATTTGACCTTTGCTCAATAGTTCCGAGTACGACCTCACGTGAGTTCAAAGCATCTTTTCTGAGTCGAAACAAACGCGAGACGCGGTATGTTTCATCACGGATTACTCATTTGGGGAGACACATTTTCAGGTGTCTACAAAGATAATTTGAGAATACAATTCAAACCAAAGAACCAGCAGGGCTAATATAACCCTTGCCTACTAATTCTCCATTTTCGAAAAGAAAAAATTTTGTTGCATCAAGGTCAATCTTAACCCCCACATCCAACAACAATCTACAACAACAACAACCTTGCAGTTTTTTCATATATAAATATATCATACATGAAATATATAACAGTCATATATAAGTATTGCAATAGTATTATAGTAATTAGCCATAATATTTAGGTGGTCAATTGACCACTTTGGTAAAAAAAAAACTGAGTACTCCTCGACATTTTGGTTAAAAAAAATAACTCCAACGACCATATGGTAATTAAACTGAGCTCAGGCGACAATTAAGCCAATTTTTTCAAAAAATAATTCAGGTGAGATTCTCGAGTGCAGTACACTCACCTGATTTTTCTAATTTATCAAATTAAACCCATTACTTACCCTTTCATTACCATCTCACATTAAAATAATTTCGAATGTTACTTATTCATGTAAATTACTCGATTAAATGTATTAAAAATTGGATTTCGATTTTGTGAGGAAAATGGTGAAGGAAAATTCGATTTGATGAAGGTGGTGGCACGGTGATGTCGGCGGTGAGAGGAGGAGAATTAAGAGCATGAAGATGAAGGGAAAAAGAAGGGGTTTAAGAGAGAGAAAAATACAGTGTTTGATGATTAATTGGTTATAAATTAGAAAATTCAGGTGATTGTACTACACTCGAGAATCTCACCTGATTGTTTTTTGAAAAAATAGGCTTAATTGTCGCCTGAGCTCAGTTTATTTACCATATTGTCGTCGGAGTTCTTTTTTTACCAAAATGTCGAGGAGTGCTCAGTTTTTTTTTTTTACCAAAGTGGTCAATTGGCCATATTTAAGTCAACTGCAAGAAAGAACTCAAATTTTCTATGAAAAATATATAGCAAAATTGGTAAAGCATTAAAAATTTAAATCGGAATTAACAAGAAACTTACCAAAAAGAAGGTTCTAATACATATATGACCGGAAACATGTTTGTTGAAGAGAGGTGAAATAAATCACAAAATCTGCTATTAATCATAGCATACAACGACACACATGCTGATCGAACCAAAACAAAACTCAAAACTCAACAAGCAACTATATTTACTTCTAACTAGGAAGTAGAAAACCTGACAAAACTATTTAAGCCAAAAAAATTGGACCAAAACATAATATGAATGAATCGGACCAAAACATAGTATGATTGAAATAAGTACATAATAAAGTAATCATCAAAATTGCACATATATTGCACGAATCATGAAATCTCATGATGCACAAACAAAGATTTCGAACATTGATAGACGCGCAACACATACTAAAAAAGAACAGCTCGTTTTGTGTGGAACCAGCCACACCTATTTTTCTGTGTGGCTGGCAAAAGGACATAACGGACTCCGTTATGTCCGTACAATTACTTACCTAAAATTACTTACCTAAAAAAACATTATAAATACTATACAAGCCCACACTAATCCCTAAAAAACACTAAAAAAAAAAAAAAAATTCAGCTGCCATAACTCATAAACACTGCTTCTCCTCGAGCAATTCCTCAAGCTTTCTCTCTCCTCAAGCAACTTCACTGCTTCTCTTTAAGCAACTTCTGAATCTTTCTCTCTCCTGCAATCTACTGCTTCTAATCAAGCAATCACTAAAGCTTTCTCTCTCCTGTAATCTGTTGCTTCTCCTCAAGCAGTCTCCGAAGATTTCTCAATCTGCAGGAACTCCAGCAACCTCCAAAAACACAGTGAAAATTCTTTAAAAAAAAATGAAATCAACATATCAAAGACGAGAATCAGCATATTCTAATTCATTATTGACAGAAGAAACACAAAAACCAATGGAAGTAGAACACATTGAAGACTCATTGCAGCATTTACAACTCACAAGTTATGCAGATTTTGAACATCAACACAATATTGCAAACAAAGAAGTTCATGAAAATGATGAAGAAGCCATAACCAACGATTTCTTAGAGACAAGTAACAATATATGAACTACTTTATGAATCATATGAACTACTTTTCATTTATAAACATATTATGATTACTTTTCATCCATATTACGTTTACTTTTCATTTTTAAAACAATTCTGATTAGTTTATGTCTATATTATGATTACTTTTATTTTAAACAGTAATTACTTTTCTAAGCCATGAATATCTTAAACAAACAAAGTAGAAATGAACAACAACAAACTAAACTCAAAGCTCAACTATAGTAATTACTTTTCATATTTAATCCAATTACTGTTAAAAAAAACACAGAAAACAACACTTTATTTAAAAAATATGCAATTAGGATTACTTTTCAAAAAATTACGATACTTTCAAGCATATTATGATTACTTTTCATTAAGTAAAGATTCTGATTACTTATTGTCTATATATAATTACTTTTATTTAAGAATAACATTTTTCAAATCACGTATAATTTTAAACAAAAAAAGTAGAAATAGAACAAAAAAACAACTTAACTCAAAGCTCAACTATAATCATTACTTTTCATGTTAATTCAATTACTTTTTTAAAAAAATCATAGTAAAACAACACTTTATTAAAAAAAATGAATTACGATTACTTTTCAAAAATATTACGATACTTTCAAGCATTTATGATTACTTTTCATTAAGTAAAGATTCTGATTACTTATTGTCTTATATTATACTTTTATTTAAAAGTAACTACTTTTTCAAATCATGAATAATATTTTTAAAAAAAAATAGAAATAGAAAAACAACACTTAACTTAAAGCTCAACTAAAATCATTACTTTCATTTAATTCAATTACTTATTAAAAAAAAAAAAAAGAAAACACAAAAGCAACAACAAACTAATTTTCTCATAAAAATCTAATTATTCTATATCTTTATTACTTTTATAAATTAGATCAACTACTTTTTTTCATTTTAAAAAAGAAACAAAAAAAAACATAAAACTAACAAAATCCGAACATAAAAAATACATATTAAACAGAAAACAACCTTTAATTAAAAACATACAATTAAGATTACTTTCATGATATTATAAACTTTCATGCATACTACGATTACTTTCTATAGTAAACTATTGAACTTACTTTATGTATATCAGCATACTTTCAACATTAAATTACTTTAAATAAGTATTACAATAAACAATTACAGTATAGAACTAACAAATCAAAAAGTCAATTAGAAAACTCTAAAAAGTAATAAAATCAACACGTAGTTAAAATAAGAGGTCGACATACCTGTAAATCTTCATAACAAACATTTCCAGCTGAATCTCGTCATATCCAATCGAAACACAAAAAAAAACATTTGCATGTAAATTTTCAGAACAAAGCATGCATGTAAAGCATTCTGAATCTTAATTTCAAAATCGAAATGAGAAAATTTCAAACAACACCAGATTTTAAAAACTTGTTGATTTCTTTCAAACAAAAAACAAAAACAACAAGACTCAGATCTAGTAGAAAAGTAGAAAGAGAAAGAGAAAACTGAATCTAAAACTCAGATCTACTAGAAAGTAAAAAGAAAGAAAAAAACGAAAGAAAGAGAAAGAAAAGTAAAAAGAGAAAACAAAAGAAGAGAAAATAGAAAGAGAAAATTAAGAACAGAAAGAAAGGAGAGAAAGTAGTGAAAGAAAAGACAAAAACAAAAAAGGAGAAAGAGAAAGAGAAAATTTAGAGTGAGAAAACAAGAAAATAAAATAGAGAGCAAATGAGAACGAGGAGATCATATGCCATTAAATAATACTTCATAAAGGAAAAGTACCTCACATGACTAAGAAAAACATGCCTTTAAAAAAACAAGGAATTACTTTTAAAAGAAACCAATTACTTAATATAATAATTTACTTTCAACAAAAAATGAATTACTTATTCTATGAAGATTACTGCAACTTTGATAGATAAAAAATCTTCAACTTATGACCCTTTTCATAATTTCAATTTTATTTATGTTTCAGAATTTATAATTCAAATGAACATAACTACATTCTGAATAAAATACATACATTTCAAAACTTAGATTACTTGTGAATAATATCAATTACTTTTGTCAACAACAAAGATTACTATCTTTATTACACAGAAAAACAAGATAGTTTAATAATAAATACAAATTAATACTTTTCAACACAAAATGAATTAATTATTCTATAATATATCACACCAACTTTGATATAGCTAAAAAAACTTCAATTTTTATGTCCCTATGCAGAATTCATATAATTCAAAATGAACATAATTACTCTGAATCAATGAACTACATTCTTAAAATTTGGCATTACTTTTCTGAAAAATATAATTACTTTGTCATTTATATACATTACTTTTATGAATTTTTTGAACTGTATTCATTTAATGCATACTTTATCAATGTTATCAATTACTTTTATTCGTTATGGATTACTTTCTTCTATATGTGAATTTTTAACAAAAAAAATGTATTCCCCAAATTATTACAGTCAATGCTGAAAACACAGATGTTACATCTGATCAAAAAATGAATCAACAATGGAACAACTCAAGCATCCAGTCACACTCAGACTGATATGACAGACTCGAAGAAGAAACAGAAAGTACACAGCAAACTAGTTGTTTCACACTAATACTTGGCAAGAAATATATGATGCTTATAAAAAGCATTCAAAAACAGTAGGTTTTGGAATAAGAAAGTCAACTACAAATATACACAAGGCAAAAATAGGAGAATCAGGGAAAAGAATTCAGATGTAACAGAGCAGGATTCCGGTGTAAACAGAACACAAAATCTCCTATACTTAACATCAAAACAGAAAACCAACTCAAGAATCAAGCGCAAAGAAGAATCAACACAAAATAAAAGAGGAAAAAGAAGAAAGTGCAGTAAACAGAACTGGTTGCAAGGCTTTAATAAGGGCAAAAGTAATAGATGATGGTACAGTAGGTGATGACCACATTATCGCAACAACCATCCATAACAAGAGAAGAACATGAAAACAGCATAGATCAAATAGAAAAATGACTGAGGAAAAAGCAGAAGCTATTGACTAATGCTTCAGCAGGTCTTAAAGCAACACAACATTCAACTTAATGGCAATTGAAGCTGGAGGGTCTGATGCAATTGGACATTCAATCATCGATCACTACAATTATATCTCAAGACAAAAAATGAAAAAATTGAAGGGGTGATGCACAAAATGTCATCGACTTAATGTATCAAAGAAAACAGAGGATCCGAGTACTTTTTCAGATTTAAAATAGGGGAGAAGACAAGGGAACAAGCTACTGCAATTTTTTGGAGAGATTCGAGATGCTGATGACATACACACTTTATGGTGACGTAATCATTTTTGACACAAATTTAGAACAAACAAGTATAATTTAATTTGTGCTCCAATAGTTGGAATCAACAATCATTGAAAAGTGATGTTTGGTTGTGCTTTTATTGCTGATGAGACGGAAGACACATTTAGTGGTGTAAACACTTTCAAGAAGTCAATGGGAGGAAAAGAACCGCAGTCAATATTTACGGATCAATCTTAGCAATGTCAAATGCCATAAGCAAGGTAATAAATTAATGAATTACATTTCATTTGAACTACTGTTAAATGAAAAATTATTTGAACTACTGTTTATGACTATAGAATACAATTAGAAAATATAACAATTACTTTCTAAATAATATGATCTACTTTTCTTAAATACAAAGATTACTTTTCTAAATTATTCAACTATTCAAAATTAAATGAATATCTGTTCTGAATTACATAAACTATTACTCTAAATTAACTAATCCACTTTCTAAATTTATTGCTTAACTCATTGACATGATTTACTTTTGTGAATGATATGAATTACTTTTTTGAATGTTATGAGCTACTTTTCCAAAATATCACAATAACTTTTATGAATGACATAAACTGGTTTTCAAAAATACTCTTTAAACTAAAATGAAATGCTCCTGAATGATATAAATAAATATTCTAAATAACATGAATTACTTTTGTTAATTATATAAACTACTTTTCTAAATTGAATAGACTACTTTTCAGAATTATATCAACTATTCTTTTGTATTTAATGAACTACTTTATGAATTTTATCAGTTACTTATCTGAATTAAATATATAACTTATTGGAATTAAATGATTTACTTTTTACATATTAGAAGCTAAATGAGCCTACTTTTTCTTAAACTAACACATATTAAATGTCCAGGTTTTGGAAAACACAAGACATAGACTGTGCATTTGACATATCATTAAAAATGCAGTTTCAAGATTTGGCACTTTAAAAAGAGATACAGAATTCAAGAAAAAGTTCAATTCATGCCTAAGAGGTTGCATCACAACAGAAGAGTTCGTTTGAAATGGAATGGAACAACATGATGAAAGACTTCAAGCTTGAAATTAACAAATGTTACAAAAGATTATATAACATTAAAGAAAAATGGTGCACGGCATTGAACAAAGACTTTTTTTTTCTGCCGGAATACTATCCTCCCAAAGGAGTGCAAGCACAAATAATGCAATAGGGTTTAAGGCGAGAAAATCTACAAGCTTAATTGACTTCTTCAAAAATTTTGATGAGATAATTAGAAGATGGAGAAAAAATGAAACAGATTAAGACTTCAAATGTCTAAACTCAGAACCAGAATCAGACTACTCTATGACAGGCCTAATGAGGCATGCAATGCAAACATATACAACAATGATATTCAGAGAAGTCGAGGCAGAATACTCACATGCATTGGGATCTATTTTGAAACTACTTGACCAGGTTGGATCTGCGCATATGTATGAAGTCTGGTTGGAAGGCAAAGAACAAACAAAACAAAGGGTTAGTTTTAACGGCTTAACAAAACAAGTTGAATGCAGTTGCAAGGATTTTGAAGAAATAGGTTGGATATGTTTTCATAGTTTACGGGTTTTAATACAGCACTCTCAGACAAGCATACCAACAAAATACATCAAAAAAAGATGGACTAAATTGGCAAAGGAAAAATCTGGAACAAAAGAAAACAACAAAACACCAACCATGAAATACAACAAGAATATACTCCATGGAGAACAACAATGGCAACTAAAGCATGTAACTTGATACTCAAAAGCCAGCAGTCCAAAGAGACAAGAGCAATCATCAAGGAGAACTACAAGAATATGACCATAAAAGTTCAGCAAATCATCGACAGCAAACAGTCACAACAAGCAGCACATAACAGTAATGAAGAAAACCAAGAAGAAAACCAACAACAGCAAGCAATTGAGATACCTACTGTGCAAGATCCAGACAAAGAAAATACAAAAGGAAGAAACAAGAGGATTAAAGGGTTCTTTGACAAAGGAAAACAACCAAAACAAAAGAAAACCAAAGCAATGAAAGCCAAAGGTGACGGAGTTGAATATGGTTCATTTACACCAATTATTAAGCCTACTTTGATCTGAAGTAATTTAAAATTAGTAATACTTTAATATTTATTGTAGTATATACTTTATAACCAGAATTATAGCAACTTTTGTTGTGAATCAAATGAACTACTTTTCTGAATTTTATGCATTACTTTTCTGAATGATATCAATTACTTTTGTTCATTACATCAATTAATTTTGTTGAATTCTATGAATTAGTTGTCTTCATATTGAATAATTAACCCTACCATGATTTAAATTATGCATCATTTTTAAATAATACACCAAACTATACTATACATATCATTTTTATCAAAAAAAACCTATAGCAATGAAAGCCAAATGTGATGGAGTTGAATATGGTTCATTTACACTTTTATGAATGACATCAACCACTTTTGTTCATTACATCTACTACTTTTCTTCTATTCAATGAATTACTTTTCTTGATATTGAATTATTAACCCTACTATGATAAAAATAATAAATCGTTTTTTAAATAACACACTAAACTGTAATATATATAGGTTATTCTTATCAAAAATTAATATTCATTGATAAGAAAAAGTTTTTTTTCAAAAAACTTCAAACTATATAGATGTCATTACTTTTCATATAAAATAACAAAAGAAAGAAAACTATGTAAAAAAAAAGGGAAAGCATTCTTACCTTTTTCACTCAATCTAAATCAGTCAATAGTAAAGCTACAAAAAAAAGGACAATTAAAATGTAATCTTTCAAAAACTAAAAAGTAAATATGAAAAAAAAAGTATTGATAAAAAAACAAAAAACGTATTCATACCTTTTCCCTTCGATGTCGTCATCTCATAGTAAACCTACAAAAAAAACAAAAAAAAACAATTAATTAATATTAAAAAAATAACAAAGAACTAATGAAATATACGAACATACCTTTAATGTTGAAAAGAAAGAAGAAATAACAGTATAAACACTGCACAACATCAACACTATTAAAAAAATGACATCAAACATATATATATATATATATATATATATATATATATATATAATAATATATAATATATATATATATAATATATATATATATATATATATATATATATATATATATATATAATATATATATATATAATATATATATATATATATATAATTCAAATCTAGTATCCCTGCACCATTAGTAACAATACTATTAAAATGATTTCTAATTAATGTAATCCATAAACATTAACTAATAGTATTCTATTCTGAAAAGAAAATAGTAACTAATAATATTCAAATCTGAAATTAATAAATCACTAATTGATTAACTATAAACATCACTGATCTCTCCCAACAATATCTTGACTAGATTCTTCTTGAACACGTTCTTTATCTTCAGCTGATTGTTTAGCAACATCCTTGGTAGTCTTTTCCTCTTTCTTTCGAATCCTCTCCAATCGTTCTATAGCTTTCCTCTCTTCAATCAATGCAATCTTATATTCCTTCTCATGCTGAATTACTTTTTCACACATTGATTTTATTTTACCATTGAACTCCTCTAACAAACGGAGAAAATCAGTCCTCATTGTGTTAGAATTTGACAAAAGAAGACTGGCTGTAATTTCAGCTCGAAGAATTTTACGTTCAAGAGCCTGACAAAACATAAAAGTAAGACATCAACAATAAAATTACAGTAAAAMAAAGGACAAGACATAAATGAAATGCAAAAAGTAATCGAAAAAACATAGAAAAGTAAGTGCAAAAATTTAGAATAGTAAGCATAATATAAGACAATGAAAAAATAATTAACAATTTCAAATACCGTTCTAAATTAAATGAATTACTTTCCGATATCTAATACATTACTTTTTTGAAGGAGATGAATTACTTTTCTTTATTACATAGACTACTTTTCAACTTTTCTATCTATTACTTTTCTAAAACAGAAAAAAAAGGTAAACAAACAAAGAACAAAGCAGAAAACTAGAACAAAAAGACAAAAAAAAAATTAAAGACAGAAAACCTAAGTAACTAATTACTAACTTAAACACCAAAACACATACAAAAAAAGGAAACACAAAAGAGTATAACACATACGTTTTAGGATAATCAACATCGTCAATGAATGCATAATCAGCTGCTTGAAGTCTCAAAGACTTCATTCTTCCCATGGCAGTTCGGCTACTGCGACAATTCTTCGAAACAAGAATTACGGAAGACCCAGCAATCATTCCAGTAGGGACATCACTCATCACAAAAGTCTGAAAAAAGGACTCTGCATTTTCAACCTGCTCGACATCTTTTTTTGGAGTGCGGCGAGGTTTAAGTAGAGCCTTGTACTTGGGCTCCACAATCATATCACTCCCTGAGTCGACTCTTGTAGACATTTTGCGAAGCCTACGCTCCTTCAAATTGGGATCAACAGTAACAACAGCAATTTCTTAATCTTTTTCCTTCTCCTCAACTTCCTTTGGTTCAATTAATGGTTCCAAGTTTTTATTCTCACCCATGTCAACAGTAGAAGAATCAAAAGCACTGCTACTTGTAAAACCCGAATCAGAAACGGAAGCTGGAAAATTATCACTTGACACTTGATCAATACCATAAGACGAATCTTGAAGAGGAACACTAGAAGAATCTTCAACAGGAACACTGGAAGATTTGTGCATGGAGAAAGAGGAACACTGAGTAACAAATTCAGAAGAATCTGTCAACACTGAGTAACAAATTCAGAAGAATCTTCACTTTCCATTTTATCACCATGAGCAACCTCAACATCAGAAACCTCAACCTCAACATTAGCAGATGCACCAACAAATGTTTGAGCAACAACAGCTACTACTACTTCATTAGCATCAGCAAATGTAGGACAGTCACCAGCAGTTGCTTCCATATTCAGATCAAAAAAAGCTGCTCCATCACCCACAGAAGGATTCTCAACAATATAAGAATCAATCTCCTTAAAAACATCTTCCTGGCTATTCAGGTTCGTTGTTTCTTCAACAACACCAACATTCTCAACATCTTTGTCTTCATCTTCATATTCAACATCTTCCTCTTCACCTCCAACATTCTCAACAAGAGGATTGTCACTGCACAAACCACATACGACTGCGTCTTCCCTTGATACAGTCTGAAAAAATGTTTTCAAAACTCAAATCTGGAAGAGTATGGAAATTGGGATCATTTACCCTAAACAGAGAAAATGAGGGAATATCTTCCTTCATGTCTGACACTCTTAGTCAGCCTATCTATTTGACTCCAAAAAACATCATTAGATAGCAGCGGACTTAATTGAGAGAGGGAAGGAGCCTTATCCTTTGAATTTTGAACTGAATTTTTACCAACATCCTATGAACAACATTTCATTGAATCAACATTTTTTTCAACTAACAAACTAAGCAACTTGACATTTCTTTGAAGAAACAAATAATTTCTTTCAAGTTCCTGAAAAAACAAAGCACCAAAAACAATTACTTTTCTTTATTACATAGCTTACTTTTACTCTTTTGGAAACAATTACTTTTCTTCATATAGAATAAAAAATGCATTATAACTAATAAATATGAAAGTAATTATGAACATAATAAAATAATATGAACAACTTGTCTTATTATAAGATTTACTTTTCTGAAATGTCACAATTTTTTATAATTACATGAACTACTATATCCATTATATGAACTACTTTCTAAAAATATGAATTACTTTTATAAATTATCTAAACTACTGTTCTTTATTATAAGAAATGTTTTCTCATTACATCAACTACTTTCTGAATTATTGAAGTAGTACATATATTTATTGCATTACTTTTCTTATGGATATGAATTACTTTTATTCATTACATAGATTACTTTTCTTGTACTATATCAATTACTTTTCTTCAAATTCAATACACAGGCATAAAAAGGCCATATAAACAACTACATATATATAAATAATACAGAATAAGTAAACATAAGATAACACAAAAAGTAATTACTAATATAACTAATAAGTAAATATAACATAAGTAAAAAAGGAATTACTTACATCATTGCAATTCCCTAGAATTTCTTCGTCGCTCAATAAATCATCAGGCAAAATAAACGTCACAGCACGACCCCTGGAAACTGATTCACCCTTAGGAATAGCATCTGTAGAAACAGAAGCAGGCACTTTAAAACCACCAACAGAAGACCTAGCATCATCACCTCGAAAACCAACATCAACTTTAATACCCCTAACCACCCTTTCATTGTCACCTAGATCTACTTCCTGAACACCCACCTCGTGCACATCATCAGGCCTTACACTGTCATCCTCATCAGCGGCAGGAGGCAAAGAACCATCATCAAACTTCCTTTTCAAAACTGTGATGGGATAACGTTTGTCCAAAAACGCTCCAGAATACTCATCATCTTGAGCCCTAATTCTTTCCCTCATGGACTTTTCGGTCCAATGCCGAATCAAAGGTAGTGTTCTAGGGCACACTTCACCCCTAAACAAGTACCTATGAAAATAACAAATGTACAGTAGCAAGGCACACCAGGGAATATACTTCGATTTCTCATAATAACTCATACCAGCATTCCCAAGATGACATAACACATGAACACCAATCATAATTCTTCACATTGTCAATATCATCGACAATATGAAGAAGCTTATAATGTATGTTGGTGTTCAGAGATGGTGTTAGAACAGAACATAATGCCAACATCAGAAACATCTTCTTAAACACAGCGTCACCGGACTTCCTTTGATCATTTCCAGAAACATGCTTAACCAAATGAGAAATCTGACAATCACTACCATTTCCATAATTCCGTTTCCAAAAAATTTTTAATTCCAAAAACTGATTCTTACGAGACTCATACACTACCAAATCACCAAAAGGAATGCAAAAAACATCATAAACATCCCCAACTGAAATCTAAGCTCTTTCAGAACCCACATGCAAYATCCATTTTTTACCATCAAAATTCCTATACAAATCCCTAACCAATTCCCTAGGAAGGGCAGCAACCTTCAAATGAAGCACACCTCCAAAACCCATCTCAATGACAGCAACTCTTTGTGCCTTAGTCAAACCCTGAATCACTTTAAAAAGTGTACTTAGTTTGCATTTTGGATCGGTATCACTGCAAAACCAATAAACTAAACATTAGAACAATAACAAAACATATTTTAAATTATTAAAAACAATATGAATGAAAACAAATTCTTACACTTCAATAGGAACCTCCGCCGATTCCTTACTAGCAACAATAGCACCAGGTTTTTGCTTCATCTTTTTACGTCTTTCCTCTGTAGGATCAAACTCAACATTTACAATAACATCCCTATAAAAAAAAAACAAAGTCAAAGATAAGTTTGAAACAACTAAAAATGAACAAAACAAAAAAAAAGATAACTCTTTAAATACAAAAAGGTAAGTTTATTAATCTAAATAAATTAATGGTAATAACAATTGCATACTGTTCAATTCAACTAAATCAATTATACTTTTCTAAAATGAACTACTTTTCTTTACTGAATGATATACTTTACTTTTTTGAATGATATACTTTACTTTTCTGTATAAAATGAACTACTTTTCTGAATGATATACTTTGCTTTTCTGAATGTTATAATTTACTTTTTATGCATGGAATGGACTACTTTTCTAAAATATTACAATTACTTGTATTAATTACAGAAACTACTTTATTGAATTATATGAACTACTTTTTATAATCAAATGAATTAATTTTTAAAACAAAAAGGTAATTCTTTTTAGAAAAAAACAATAAAAAATAGGAAAAATTCACATGAATAATCCCACCTTTTGGTGGTCTTCCCTCAATAATCCGATCTATGACAAATTCCAAAATAATCCAAGCTTTAACCCTGATCTTCCCTAAATGCACTAATTTACCGGTTACCTGTTAATCAGGTAATTAGAACCCTTTTCTTCCCTTTTTTTTATTTTAACAAATTTCAAAAAAAAAATAATAAAAAAAAATCCTCACCGTCGGATTCCCTCCTCTCACCCACCCCACCACACCACACCACTGACCCACCCCACCCCACCACACCACACCACTGACCCACCACCCCGGCCCACCACACCACTGACCACCACAACACCGACCACCCCACCCCACCACCCCGTAAATCCTCACCGTCGATTCCCTCCTCTTAGCCGCAATCAGGCCCTTCAGCACCCTCCTCAGCCCCTTCTTGTCCCCCCAATCGAACTCGCACTCCCCGCCGTCGATCTCCCCCTCCATCTCCTCGATCAGACGGTCGATTCCTCCCCCATTCCTCCGCTCCTGTGGAGGGCTGAGATTAAGTCGGCGATGAGCGAGAGGAGGCTGGGTTTGAGGGTGGCTGGGTTYGAGGGTGGCTGGGTGCGAGGGAGGCTGGGTTCGAGGGTGGCTGGGTTCGAGGGTGGCTGGGTGAGAGGGAGGTTGGGTTCGAGGGTGGCTGGGTGAGAGGGAGGCTGGGTTCGCGGGTGGCTGGGTTCGAGGGAGGCCAGGTGCGAGGGAGGCCAGGTGCGAGGGTGGCTGGGTTCGAGGGTGGCTGGGTTCGAGGGTGGCTGGTTGAGAGGGTGGCTGGGTGAGAGGGAGTTTTGCTGAGTGTTTTTTTTTTTAATTTTAATAAGTATTAAAAATAGCAAAAAATACATTAACCTGCTAAAAATTAAGGCTTAACCTTTATTAGCAGGTAAACATTTCATTTAGTGCATTTAGGGAAGATCAGGGTTAAAGCTTGGATTATTTTGTAATTTGTCATAGATCGGATTATTGAGGGAAGACCACCAAAAGGTGGGATTATTCATGTGAATTTTTCCTAAAAAATAAAACAGGTAATTGTTTTAAAACAAAAAAGTGTGTAAATGAACATAAGCAATTGTATTAAAAGGGGAAAATAATTTGAAATCAATAACACAAACAAAACACAACAAAGGAAATTATAAAATAAATACCCATTAAAAATTAACTAAAACAATGCAAAACATAAATTAAATAAAACAATGCAAAAGAAATAAATACCGTTTGACAGGCTTCTTCCTCTGGTCAATAGGAACGATCTCATTTGGAACTCCCCTACGGAAAACTTTTGCTTTAAATGACGGAAATTCAACGGACTTAGCATCAAACTCTTTCTGAGCAGCCAACTCAGCCTCATCTAGTTTCATTGGAGCTGGTTTGTTTGACAAAGAATCATAATGAGATTGCGATTGAGATTGAGACCAGATTTTCAAACTCTTCTCAAAATGAAGAACAAGATCTGAATCAACTTCTTCAACATCCTCACTTTCCCTACTCCTACCCCTACCTCTACCCCTACCCCTACCCCTACCCCTACCCCTACCCCTACCCCTACCTCGAAACAAATCTGAACCCTCCTGTTTAATAATACCTTCCTTCAATAACCTATGAGTATACCAACTATTAAACCTTTTTTCATTAGCCTTTTTCTTTGATATTTTTAAAAAATCAGCATATGTAAAAACAGATGATATAGGAACAGTATCCTCATCGACCTGTAACTCTTCAACATCATTGTCATCTTCCTCCACATCCTCCACAGTTATTTCATCTACCTTAGTTTGCGCAGCACCAACATCATCTTCACCCACTTCTGTTTTACCACCAACATCATCTTCACCGACAGCTATTTTACCTTCACCTTCATTCATCAGCAGCAAACACATTGACATTCTCATTATGTTGAGCACCACCAACATCTTTATCGGCATCATTAACAACATCACATAAGCCTTCTTCGCTTCTTCTACAAAAACAATACAAAAAACATAAGCCAAACTATGCAGCAATGACTTACAAAATAAAAAACATATATACATACATGAAAACACAAGCAGATTCTCTATTTAGAAAAACAACCATACCCCTGAATCAACAAACAGACAACAAAATACACAAGCAACAAAATGAACTACTTTTCTTCATTAAATCAATTACTTTACCACAAATATATGCATATCAAAATACACAAGCACATCATCAATGCAAAATAAGAAAAAAAAACACTTTCAAATAAAAAAGCTAAAGAATATATGCATACCTGAATACAACCTAAGAAAAGGTAACTATTTTAATGAAAAAAGGTAAGCCTTAAAAAACAAAAAAGTAAACCTAAAAATAAGTTTTCTGTATTAAGACACTTAGTTTTCTCAAGTAATTGAACTACATTTATAAAACTATAAGAATTGCATTTCTTAATTATATGAACTATTTTTCTCAGTTATTCTACAAAATGTAAGGTAACAAAATAATATGATCTACTATTCTCTTAATCTATTACCTAAACTTATATTTTGAAGTTATATGAAGTTAATTTAACTACTTCTTATGAATCATATGAATTACTTTCTGAATTACATGAACTACTTTTCTGAATTACCATGAACTACTAATCTATATTATATGAACTACTATTTGAATTAAATGAACTACTTTCTAGATTTTTACATTAAATACATTACTATTATTCTTTATTAAACCATAATATGAGAAAAATATCAATTACTTTTCTTATTTTAAATATACAACCATGTACTGAATCAACTACTTTTCTTTATCAAAACAATACTTTTCCTGTTTGACTTTGAATACTTTTATGAATTAGATCAACTACTTTTTTTAATATTCAACAAAAAAGTAAGCATTTTAAAACAAATAAGTAATCTTAATATTTCACAAGAATAAACTAACAGAATTAAACATTGGAAAAGTGCAAAAAAACACAAGAAAGTAAGCATTTTAAAACAAATAAGTAATCTTAACATTTCAAAGAAGGAAACATAACAGATTTAAACATTGGAAAAGTGAAAAAACATAGATCTATAAAAAATCCAACATACAAAGTGAAAAAGTAAGATTAATATAAATAAAAAGTCAGTACAATTTAAAATAACATGATGACATACTTAAACTACTAAATTTGATATATACAACAAACATAATGGAAACAACAATAAACAAGGCCACATTGAAGCATATACTGAATCAACAACAATACTTACACAAGCATATATTGAATCAACAACAATAAAAAGTGACAAAAAAACAAACACTAGAATAAAACTACTTTTCATCATCAAATACTTTTTTTAGTATTCAAACAAAAAAGTAAGCATTTTAAAACAAAAAAGTAATCTTAACATTTCAAAGAAGTAAACATAACAGAATTAAACATTGAAAAAGTGAAAAAACACAGATCTATAAAAAATGCAGCATACAAAGTGAAAAGGTAAGCTTAATATAAATAATAAGTAAGTACAACTTAAAATAACATGATGACATACTTAAACTACTAAATTTAATATATATATAACAAACATAATGGAAACAACAATAAACAAGGCCACATTGGAGCATATACTGAATCAACAAACAATACATACACAAGCATATACTGAATCAACAACAATAAAAATTGACACATAAACAAACACTAGAATAAAACTACTTTTCATCATCAAATCAATTATTTTTCCAATTAAATATCTATTACTTTTCCTATTATACTTTTATCACTTCTATAAATTAGATCAACTATTTTTTTCCATTTTCAAACAAAAAACGTAAGTATTTTAACAAATATAAGTAATCTTAATATTTCAAAAAAGTGAACACAACAGAATTACAAAATGAACAACAAATCAACAAATGTAACCCCAAAAAACAATCTAACTAACAAAAGGAACAAAAAAACACAGATCTAACAAAATTCGAGCATAAAACAGTGAATAAGTAAGCTAAAATTTGTTAAAAAGTAAATACTACTTAATAATAACATAATCACATATTTAAACTACCGAATTTCATATATAGAGCAAACACAATCGAAACAACAAAAAACGAAGCAAAACTGAAAATTCAAAACCCTAACTAGTTCATAAATAAATCACAAAATCTGCTATTAATCATAGCATACAACGACAAACATGCTGATCGAACCAAAACAAAACTCAAAACTCAACAAGCGACTATATTTACTTCTAACTAGGAAGTAGAAAACCTGACAAAACTAATTAAGCACAAAAAAATGGACCAAAACATAATATGAATGAATCGGACCAAAACATAGCATGATTGAAATAAGTACATAATATAGTGATCATAAAAAATTGCACATATATATCACCAAAAGGGTAAAAAAAAACGCACCAAGAGAGCATGTTAGAGAGAGAGAGAGCAGCAAAAAAACCAAGAGAGCACTGCCCTCACGGCATGACCGAACCCCCAACCAGCGGCACGGGAAACCCAGAGGATGCAGCGATCTCAACAGGTATAAGAGTCAAACCCCATCAACACCACCTGACCATGCACAGCCACCTCAACCGCCACCACCAGCTACAACGAACACACCACCACCACCTTCATCCACTGCACTACCAGGGCCACCACCCGTTTCCTTCAAGGAAATCATCACCTCGTCTCACGAACCGCATTTTGTGATCCTCCCACCACCCAAACCTACCCTTCCGGCGGCAACCTCCTTCCCCGAACATGCATCGCCCACAGACTTATTTGTGCCTATCACTATGGACGAATACAACTCGCAATGCTCCCCTTGGCTGAGCTCAGTTATTATCAAGGTTATGGGGAAATCCTATTCGATAGACTACCTTTCACCGGAACTAAAAAAGTTATGGAAGTGGGCATACACCCCTGTTCTATTTGCCCTAGGTAAGGGTTATTATACTGTTAAATGCAACAGCGACGAGTAATATGCCCAAATTCTAACCGGAGGCCCTTGGGTGATCCATAACCATCTACTTTGGTTATAACGATGGGCACCGAGCTTCAAACCATCGCAGGAACAGTCCAGAGAAGGAGTCGTGTTGGCCAATCTACCGGAGCTTCCAATAAAGCTCTATTCGCGTAAGATACTGGAAAAGATTGGAGAAAGGTTGGGCCATTTGGTCAAGATTGATCAAAGAACAATTGAAGGAGAAGGGAAGAGGAGGGCGAGCATATGTGTGCTCGTTGAAGCTGACAAAACTCCGGCATCCGGAATTTGGTTGGGAGTACTTACCAAGACAGTGTCTTTATTGATGGACCGTGGTACTGTACGAAGTGTAACAAGTTCGGGCACAACTATAAGATGTGTTTGCCCAAGAAACCACCACCACCACATACTAAGGTCGCCGGTGACACAACTCAGTGGCGAATGGTGACCCACAAAAAGGAGCCCCCCCACACTTTGGAAAGTCACGTGAGCAACAACACTGGAATACACAACAGTCCAAAGAAAAGGCACACAAAGACTTTCAGGTAAATGGAAACTTCRAAAACCAACGTAAAACACAAAGCCCGAAGTTTGCGCTGAAGCTACAAGAGTTCAAAAGCCTAACTGCTATGTCTAATCCTAAGAGGCTGGGAGTTACTGTGCTTCCTGTTTCCAATCACTTCAACGTCCTACAAAATCTTGATGGAGATATGGAGCATGGTGGTACTGACAACCCTTTAGCAAAGACCTCTCACAATGCGAAACGTGTCGGAGGCCATGCTACCACGCAAAACTCTACTCTTCAGATCACTTCACCAAACTCAAACACATCCTCATCTCCAAACACATCCCTATCTCACAACACCACCACTTACACAAACACGAAAAATGGAGACGGAGATTTACTGCACCTTACCCCCTTCTCCCTCCCCTCCACCTACACAAAACAAACCACCATCACCACCACTCATCAGGACACTCCACTGGAATTCCCCTCAAACTTTTCGGAGATCGGCACTGGCCCTACAGCCGGAACTGGACCTAAACCAAATTTTCTACCTCCTCCCGAAGAACCACATATTGGAAGAACTAGCTTGGAAGGACGTCAAGAACCTCATCCTATCTCCCAAAGAAGCACCGAAGGAGGTAATGGAACTCCTTATGTATTACGAGGGGAAAATAGTGCCAGCATGGACTCCACAACTCCAAGATGCAGTGCATCTACCGACCCCAGCATGGTCCTTTCTAAAGTGGCTCTTGGAGAAGGAAGTGGGAGTGGAAGAAGAAGTGAAGGCACTAATCCAACAGTTCGGCCCGTGGCTACACCCGAAATCTCATCTATCGAAGGAGAGGAAGATTTTCGAACTGAAACAAATGAGCAGAAGTTGGCACTTCATCGGCAACACAAAGGCACTCCTTCAAATGAAAATCATTCCCATGCTCAAGCAACTCACAATGATAGTGAGTTGGGACGTGGTAAGAGGAAAAAGAAACCTCTTATCCACGGAGATAACGGTTTTCCCGTTACGAGAAGTGTGGATGTGTCCCGAAACAAAACGCAAAGTCGATCCTTGGGCCAAGATCCAGTCGGAGGAAGTGAAGGTGCTAAAACGCAAACCACATCTACCCTTTAATATGTCAACTCTGTTCTGGAACGTAAGGGGCCTCAATAAGGACTCCTTCAAACCAAATATGAAGGATATCATCCTTAACCACCATCCTGACATTCTTGTACTTGTTGAAACCCGAGGTAACCGAACCCAAACTGCAGTGGTAGCCGAAATCCTTCCCTTTGACTCTTGGTACCTTGTTGAGCCCGTTGGATTCTCCGGGGGTATACTTATTCTGTGGAAGTACGACCGAGTCACTTTCCACATCATAAGCTCTAATACCCGTGTGCATGCCCTGGTTAAGGTAATTTCTACTACTACTACTACTACTTTCTTTCTCTCTTCCATTTATGCAAACCCTGATTTTCATGTGCGTAGGCATGTTTGGAATAATCTCCTTGATGTTGCAAATTCTATGACTTTACCCTGGCTAACAGTAGGGGATTTTAATGAAGTCACAGTTCAGGCTGAAAAATGGGGTGGTCGACCAATAAATAGGAGTCGTTGCGAGCTTTTCAAGGACACCATGAATCGCTGCCATTTACTTAATCTTGGCTTCAACGGCCCAAAATTTACCTGGTTTAACCAAAGGAAAAGAAATCCAATTTATGAAAGGCTTGATAGAGCGTGGGGTAATCAGGGGTGGTTGAATTCTTTCCCAAATATGAGTGTGTGACACCTACCTAGAATAGGGTCTAACCATAGTCCCCTCCTTATTCTCCCAGACTCACCTCCTCCTCGTATCGGCACCAAACCCTTTCATTTCGAACCTATGTAGTTGTCCGACTCTACTTTTGAAGGGGTGGTTCTAGGTACTTGGGGTAAGGACATTAATTGCACTCTCGCTAAGCTGAAACAGGTGGGTGTGTGTAGACACCTGAAAATGTGTCTCCCCAAATGAGTAATCCGTGATGAAACATACCGTGTCTCGCGTTTGTTTCGACTCAGAAAAGATGCTTTGAACTCACGAAAGTTGGAAATACGTGGGGTCGTACTCGGAATTATTGAGCAAAGGTCACTTACAAGGCAAACATATTTTCTTTCGGTTTTTCGCGATAAACTCAAAGGTTTTCGAAGGTTTTCAAACAAGTCACGCTGGCGATTCTCGTGCTTTTTGTTTTCCATCATGTGCGTCACATTTTTCTGAAACAATCCACATTGATTGTGCAAACAAAATCTTTCTGATGGATTATATACGTCAGGGGAAGCAATGTAGTGCTAGACAGCGACTAATTTGTGCCTTTAATAAATAGGGATATCCCACTAGTAACCCTCTATACTTTCGGGTTTCGCCAGTTGTGGACTCTAAATCTTTTTAATACCAGTGGTAACTCTAAACTGTACTTAGTGTGCATAACCGTGACTTTAATGATGGTTGTAGCGTTAAATTATTGCGCTCTAAGTGTGTTTTTATTAAGTAAGCTTAGTTTAAATATCCCTAGTTGCTCTCCCTTCTTCAAGACTGATCTCTTATAAAACCTAATTCGTTTTGCCCTTTTAAGTTGTTTTCACTTCTTGCGTTCTTTTCTTCTCATGTATCGTTTTGTTCATACAAGCTTGTTATCTTGTTCATGACACTTGTTTTCGCAGTAACAATTTCTTTCATTGACATCAAATTAAAAGTTTCAATACAAGTTCTAATTGTCTTTAAAATTTCCATTGAAACACAAATAGCCACAAAAGTTGCAATAATTTGCCAAAATAGACAATTAATGAAGTTCTGAATTTCTAAATGTTGAGCCAAACTCTAGCTTAAGTCCTGTGGAAATACTTAAGAACATATCATCCATACAAGTACACCATCATACTACTCTCTTCTGCTTCTTGTTTTGCTGCTTTGGAAATTTTTTGTGATATGCCCGGTTCAGCCGGTTCCATGTTTCATTGTCCTTTGCATAGCTCACTTGTATATACACAATTTTTTGTTACATATCGTTGATCATTGCAAACTTTGAACCCCTTGCGTGAACCTTGAAACCTTTAGAGACCCCTTTGCCTGCTGTTTTTTGTTGAAAGTTGTTGAAAGTCTTGTTGCTGGTTTTTTGTGGGCCACCCTGCAGTTTCATATTGTGACCATAGGGTTACACAGGGCTGCACTATTGTGTTAGACCTCTAGATAATACTGGGCCTTTTTCTGTTCCTAGCTGGCCTTCCAACCCTCTTTTTCATCTCAGGTGGTTCAATGTACAGGCCCCACATTCTCCCTGGCCCGCCATCAGTGTTTCCTAGGAGAGGGGAGGCGAATGCCTTCCGATCAAGAGCTAAGTTCTTGATACTTTAGCTCCTGACATAGCCAATCAGACCAAACCATGAGGGGCTCTTGATAGCAAGGCCATAAGGATAGCTCTCAACCTTCCGGTAATACAGGCGAGTCCTGATAAGTATTGCCCATAGAGTACCAGTGCAAATATGTTATTTAAGGCTTTACTGATAGGAGTGGATTCCCCATCACAACTCAAACCACTACACAGGCTTTGACAAATTGAAGCTCTAACGGTCCTAGAATAAGTGCATACAAACTTTGAACTCTCTTGAATTAGTTGGACAGTATGTCTGATCTCTCCCACTTTTTTCACAAACTTCTTCTAGTCAGCCAACCTGACCATAGTGACTCTTCTTATACCTGGTTGTTAGATTGTTAGGATTTTAATTAAAAAAAGAGCTAATAAACAATGTAAACATAGAAGAATATAATCAATGTAATAAGGTAATTATGTTACTTCTAGAAGTGTAAGAACTTGGTCTGCACCTTCCAATGCCCAATGTGGCATTAAAGGACTCCAAAAAATTAGGTTTATTTCATCAGGGTCGGAATTTGTGCTTGTCACCTCTAGAGATAAAAGTCCAGCTAGCCACAACGCTTGCACCAGCCTTAACCTTGTTGAGCAGTCTAGTATCCATAGCTTCTTGAATGTAAATTCTGATGCTGCAGAAGCTAGGCAAGCCATGAACTTGCCATATAGCCTTTGCGACCCTGGAGACTTGTTCTTCTCAGCCTTGCATTGAGAAGGGTTTTTTAGCTACAGTACCTCCTCCAACCTCAGGCCACTGTTCTTGCATGCTTTGTCATAGACTAGAACAACAAAAATACACACATTAGTAATAGAAATCATATTAGTATTAGATATCTCAATAGGCAAGTAATTAATGAAAGATTTACCATCTTCGTGCCTGTCGAAATCACACACCAAATTGTATCACTCTGCAGACTTTAGAGAGGAACATTTTCAAGTGGGTAAAGTGAGACAACCCTAGAATTATGCTAATCATCTTCAAGTAGTATCCAGGGCCGAAGCTAATGGGAAACATCTCATTGTTCCCATCTAGGGCTACTGCAGACATAAGAACTCCTCATAGTGCTTTGAGAAAGGCACAATACCATCAACCAGCAACCTCTGTACCCACACCATCCACAGGTTGCCTTGAAACAAATGAATATGTTGAAAAAGGCAAAGGCTTTTCAACCTGGCAACTGAGCCGTGGGTTTTGTGTTGTGTAACTACTGACATGCCTGGTAGATATGGAGTAGGAAACATCAATGCCCACCTGTAGTTTTTGGCATAAGCAATTGTCCTTTGCTCTGTAAAGAGTTGGGTCTTTGACATCTCACACGATATAAATCACAACAATTCATTCAAAGCAAGCACCAGGGATTCAATTGTTGGGCTCTATATCACCTAACACCCTTGAGGCCCTTTTGCATTTAACAATTGGTTTTTTTGATATATAGTGATGATAAGAACCCTGGATAGAACTTAATAGCAAAAGTCACTCCATCAGTCACCTTGACTGCAATTGCAGTCTCCAAGGGCAGCTCTCATCTGCACATCTAATGGTAATACACCTTGTTAACTAGCTTTCTCCACAAATGAAAATCCAGATTGTATACAATCATCCCTCACAAACATCTCCGAGGTGTTGCTTGTCTGGTGTATAGCTGCTTTATCTGTTTTAGGATACTATTTTCCCAAACTCAACTTTCATTAACCACTTCACCATTTCTGTGTAACCAACTTTGTTGAGTAGTTCTAACATCACCAGTTTCATCATCCCATTGTAGGGCCTTCCCCAATAGGACCCTCATTGGGTCAAATGTCAAGAATAAAGGTATTGACTTCATTGCTAGTCATAATCAATTTCAGCCTCGTCATCCACTGAACCACCATCATCCATCCTCAATCATCAAGTGACACTGTTATATCTTCAGGTGTTGGTTTAGATGGTGCATATGTATCATCATGGCTCAATGACATCTCCCCTACAGTCTTCCAACTGTTCAGACAAATTTGAACACATCTGCTTGTCCTTCTTGGATCCTGAATTGAGCAGATAAAAGAAAATAACCTTTCTCTTGTGTTGTCTTGCGACCCTTTTTCTTGATGAAGGGTGAAGTACCTTTACAAATTCACTGTTTGCAGAGTTTTTGATGGCTGAGATGTTTTGGCTTGGTAAGTGACAGGTTGGGGTTTGGTTCAATGACAGGTTCAATGACAGTTTGGGTTGGTTCTATGAAATGTTTAGGTTGATTCATTCAGTTGGCTTTGTTTAATGACAACAGCATGTCTAAGGGCTTTCCTAACAATGACAGGTTTTTTAGGCTTAGATTAGGTAAGTTTTCAACCTCATAGGGTGCCTCATGGGCAGTTTCCTTGCCCATACCCTTCCTTAGCCTTAACTTCTCACTTCCCTGAATCATTCTCACAAACCAACAATCACCCTCAAAGTGCCTCTAACTCTATATTCTCCAATTGTCATGTTTGTTAAAGATATTTTAGGTTGTCGAGGGGTCCACTACTTGAGTGCAATGACACCTGTTGTGTAGGGTTAAGGATCATCACAAGATACGCGGTATCTCGTCCTTCTAGGTGATGATCAACTTTGGGGTTGTTGGGTTTGGTTCTTTTAGTGTCTTAGACTAGGTTGATTATTAGGGTTTGGGTCATAGTGTCTTAGCCTGTGATGCCTTAAGGTTAAGGGTCAGCTTAAACACAGCAAGTAGGTTTAGAACCTTCCTTCAACCCAAAATAGAATAATATTTTGGACCACTCCAATTGAACATTTTCATCAAATGGATATGCAGACTCAACTCAGAGTTATGTCAAACGTTTGACATAGCTAGACACAGGGTACTATTCCGGAATTGGTATTGCCATTTTCTCAGCGTTTTCAACTAGTCAATGATCACATCAATAAGGCCTCACACTTTATCAGGATCTCAACAAACACACAGTGTCACCCCTAGGGTAAGAAACTTTAAACACAATGTGTCCTCCCATAACACCCAAATTACCAAAAAAAGTACTAATATCAATTAAAGCAAATTAATAAACCCTTAACAAATTGAATTTACGCCAACTCTACAACAACAACAACTAACCGCCTCAAAACAATCAAAAGAAAAGCAGAATTCAAACAAAAGCATGAATTTAAGCATTAAAACACAAATAACAATCACAACAACAACAACCACAATTCTGAAGCCCAAATTAAACAACAAATTAACCCATAAAATATCGAAATTTAAAAAATAAGCAAAAAGTTGAAGACTACTTAACAAATTTTACCAGCAAAGCAGCACACAAGATGATAGGAGATCTTGCAGACTAAAAATGGAAAAAAATTGAGAAAGAACCGAAGAAGATGAAGTGAAGGAAGAGCAAGGCATGCAAAGCAGAGCAAAACGAGGGATCGAAGATCAACCGGAAGTTGAATGGGCATTAAAGAAATGTCGGTGAAAGTAAATGAATGAGACAGTTAGTTTACCAGGGGGTTAGCTATAAAACACACTTAACGGTTAATTAGCTAAAATGCATCATAAAGTCAGTTTAGCCACCTAAGTAAGTTTAGAGTACACTGGTAAGTAAAAAAGTTAGAATCACCAACGGGAACACCCAAAAGTAAGAGGGTTACCGGAGGGATTTCCCTAATAATATCGATTAACCTATATAAAATTTCACTTGATAATTTCATTTGCCTACTTTAAGATTTTCAAATAGATGAAGGTTTTAAATTTACCGAATAAACTATTACTAAAAGTTAAAACATTCATGGTAAAAAAAAAAATGATTGAAAATGACATAATAGTTAAAATAATCAAATTCAAAGTGCGTCAAATTTAAATATAAATTAGCAATTTTTTTCCTTAGTTTAAGCACGCTAGCGGCACTATAAAAAAACTAGTAATATATATATATATATAGTTAGATCCAATGAAAACCACATGTTAATATGAAAACGTGAAAACCAAAATAAATGGGTACATTTACATTTTAAGGGGTACATACAAGCAGTAAATGGGTACGCAAACTTTCGACTACTTGTGATGAAACAAGTACAACGCGTACCCTTTAAACCTTCAATGTACCCCAGAATTGAAATAACAAGTATATACATAAATTAAATCGTAACCGACCCATCCGAAATCCG
Organism: Bassia scoparia; assembly: GCA_008642245.1. NCBI lineage: Eukaryota > Viridiplantae > Streptophyta > Magnoliopsida > Caryophyllales > Amaranthaceae > Bassia > Bassia scoparia. The sequence goes on from SNQN01000277.1 coordinate 156,124, forward strand.
TTAAGGGTCCAAGATTATATAAGATTTTTATAGTTTCACACTAAGATTTATTGTTTTCACAATGATCCTAATCCCCGATATTAATATATATATATATATATATAATATATATACATATACTCTACTATATTTATAGCCTATATATTATGCCTATATATATATATATATATACATGATATAATATATTGAAGCTGACAGGGTTTTTTTTATTGGAGTTATATATATATCTCTTGTCCCACATTCAGTAATTTTAATGAGATATTCTTTTTCCTTGTTTGGAGTAATATTAACTAAGTCTAAACAATTTGGCCACGCGATGCGTGCGATGTTTTTTTTATAAACTAAATGCTTCAAGCTTTTTAATTGTTAAAACAATATGAAATTTTAGATGATAATTTTACTATTATAAAAAAATATAAAGAACACATGAAATAAATAATAAATACTCTATGAAATTGGATTAAGAATCATAAAGTGAGCAAAAAAATAAATTAAAAGGTGCACAATACCTACAAAAACGAGCAAAATAATCACTTTTATAAAACCGGTTGAATGAAAAACCGGTTTCTTATTTTATGAAATCGGTTATTATACTAAACCGGGTCTTCTTAAGGATGATATAACGACTTAGGAACGGTGATTATACAAAACTCACGGTCTCTTATGCCAATTTGGCCACAATTAAAAATATTGGGATTATAAGAGACCAGGCACTGAATTAGTAACCGGGTCCTTGACTACGCTTTTTATTTTAAAAAATAATACGAGTATTTATGTTTTAAATAAAAGCAATAAGGGTCACAAGCCACGGACTATCTAGAAATTTCTAAGATCTTTCACCTTTCTATTTCATCTATTTCTGTTCATTAAACTGCCTCTCACTTTCTTCTCTTTTCCTAATTCTCTCTCCTTGTCTTCTTTTCCCATCTTTTAACTCTGGACTCTTCCCTTCTACACTTGTCCAAGCCTTTCACCAACGTTCATTCTGCTTTGGCAATCTTGGTCGTTGAGCCCTCAACCTCGCTCCGTCGTGTCACATCATTCTACGTCTTCAATTCCTGTATCCTTCTTATTCTCTTTTATCAGGTTTTTTTTTCGTTTTGAAGATCTATGTTTTTTGAATTTTTCTTAGTCCCATTTTTAAGATTGTATTAAATCGTTTTTGTTAGTAGTACGTCATATATTTCTCGTTAATGGGTTTTGTAAATTTTTTTGATTGATTTTCGTTTTTTTAGATCTAACTTTGAGTTCTTATCTTTTTTTTTCAAGGTTTTTCCGATTTTTCAAGAGTTACTTTGCCTTTGAATTTCTTGATTGTTTTTCTAAATCTATTTTCTGTTTTCAATTTTCTGTTATTTTATATGTGGTTATTGTGACGTTTGTTCATATTGTTCTTCGCTCTTGGATTTTTTGTTCTGCTCGTTTGTTGGTGTTGAGTCACTTAATTTATTTATTTTTAATAATTCTTGTTCTTCTCAAATGGAAGTCCAAAAAAATCAGACATTCCAAAATCCCAAACTATTACCATATGACGAGTTCCCTCAACCAAAATCCATCAAAAATCGCACTATAACTGTCGCACAAAACACCTGCAAACCATTTTTACATTTCCAGAACAATCCCGATTTTTGCCATCTTTTTTCAGGAACCGCAACTTCAAATTTGATCAATAAGCAAGATCCCAGGAGCGCAGAAAATCCCAGGATTTCAAAAGGGATTAAATTCTGAAATTGAAGAAGGACTGACAAGGAGTTTTTGTGCAAAAATGGATACTTTATGCGAATTACGTTTGACGTGCTATCTTCTCGAATTGGGTAAATATAAGTTTAGCAGCAAGAACGATAGAAATTCATCTCCAATTGATTGGGTAAGTCTAATTGGAAGGAGAAGATTGTTGAGAATTTAAGATTAGTATTTAAGTATTATGATTGTTTAAGGCTTCGATGGAGAATTACGGAGTAATATTAGTATTTAGTTTTGTATTTAGTATTAAAGATTGATTTTATTGTTGAGGAGGTAAGTATTGGTTAATTAGGAATATAAATAGTGTAGATTTTCTTGTAAATTTTTGTTATAGTTTTATTTCAAATATTATTCATTTATCATTTTAATATTGAAAAAAAAAGTAAAGTAATTCTGACACCACTTACATAAGGGGGTGTAAGTTGGGTCAGATTTGTTTTTTTTTTAAAAAAAAATAGCAAAGGACCGGTTTATGTCAGAACCGGCTCTTAGATGGTGAACCAAAGAGACTGGTTATACGTCAGCAACCGGTTCTTTGAACAGGCGCCAAAGAGACCGGTTTTAGTTAGCCCGGTCCCTCTTTGATCAATTAATTAGAACCGCAAAAAGCAACCGAGTCTTTACCTAAGAGCCTCTTAGCTATGGACCGGTTGTTTTGCGGTCTCTTTGGCCTTTTTCAACCGGTCCTCTTAGCTTTTTTTTGTGTAGTAAAGTGGTGAAATTTGTCTAACGACACTACATGCAAAATGGAAAAAACTGTACAATAAAGTGAAAAAATATAAAAGAAAATAGATTTAGAAACACAATTGTAACAACCATTAAGAATTAAAGAAGAAGAGAAAAAGGAATTGTTTGAGTAGAATAAAGAAACAATGTGCGAGTATTTATAATCATAAAGGAGTGAAATTTATCTTTATGAGAATATTTTTTATCAATTATCATTGTAATTGATTGACTTATGAATTAGAAATTTAATAAAAAAAGAGAATTAATCATGTTGTTGACATTTGTATTAAGGACTTTTTAATTTTTTGAATTGATTGAAAAATTGATTTAGAGAAAAAATTTTAATTGGCAATCAATGATAAAGTTGACATAGTTGTATTAAAGGGAATTTATTGGTTGATTAATAATTATTTGTTGATTTTAGAGAAAATTTTAATTGATAAATCAATCAATGGATACTATTAAAGACTAATGGAAGAATGTGTGTGTTTTTTAGTATGTTTTTATGATCAATTAAAGTTTGAATTTTTTAGTTGATACGGTAATTTTTAAAATATAATTTAAATTGGGAAGAATTATTTCAATTAAAAAAATTAATAAATAATAATTAAGGGTAAATAATAGTATTTTCATAGGGGGACACAATACTCCCCTCGGTTTATATTAATAGAGATTTGTACAATATCTAAATTATTAATTTGTTCCTGATTCCATTCAAGTATTGTTATGACATTAATTTGTTAGCAATTTTATTTGTTGTTTGTTTCTTTATGATATATTATGTTGGTTGCTAGATCGGATCGTTAATATGTTTAATAAAGTATATTCTTTTTAGTATGTGTTGCGCGTCAATCAATGTCGAATCTTTGTGTTGTGCATAATGAGATTATCATGATCGTGGCCATTAATGTGCAATTTTTTGGTGAAAAGGGGATAAATAAAATAGAACAATAACAGTACAAAGCTAAGGCAATTAAGCCTCATACAATCCATACGAGGCCTCCATGCAGGTAACAAGGGGGTGGGGAAAATAATTTGTTACAAGAAATCATCATCACTTAGTAAGTCTATACAATTTTTGCGACCCATCCGGCGCGAGAGTGTTACAGAGGCGTCCTTCGAATAGGACCCCTCGAAGCTGGAGTAACTCTAGCTGCTCCCTGCACCAAAACTACATTTCAGTATAAATGCACTATGCCTAGATGGATTGTGTGAATAAGGCTCGAGCGCTTAAATGCAATGAAATCAAACACTAGTGATGATACTCTTTGGACCCCAAGTGGCAGCCCATGGAAGGATACCCAACAATTCAGCATGAAGGGAATCCACAGAGCATGACGTGCTCGCTATGGGTGGACCCGAAATCACATGCATCCGTGTCTTCTAAAAATCGCTGCTTAAGCTGGTTTGTGCAAAAGGGTCAACAATGAGGCATCAACTTAACACCGTGGTACTAACCGAAGGAATAGGAGTGTGGTGTAGAATAGGTGATTGACGAGGGTGTTGACTCAAGGGGCTACCTTGGACCCTCGAGAGCGGCTTTCCGGGCTTGGGCCAAGATAAGGAGGGGGGATAGTCTAAGTTCCACCTTCAAACACAAAAAGGTTGCGAGATTCCATATTTCCCAACAACAAACCCCAAGAATGTTTTGCCTAACCGTGATCAAGAGAGGTGATCATACAAACCGACTGAGCAAGTACGCAAAGAGTGTGATGAGTGGGAGGTGTGTGAGCCAAGTGGGCAGTCCCATACAAGTTGGGCCGGTTTGACATTGAAAGAGAACATGGACTGTGGGACTCCTCATGCGTAAACAACAAGGACAAACTTGGAAGGGACAACAACCTCTGTGTGGAGAAGTGGCATTGTGGTAAGAGGAGTCTAACCACATAATGTCCCATCATTCCTTTTGAGATCAAGGACTCATTGGTATGCTTTTTTAGTGAAAATCAGTTATCAATTGCAATGGGGAATAGGTATGTCAGCGGGGACCTGGGTTTGGTGGGGGTGAGCTCAAGAATCCTATCCAAGATGTAGGGAGGAAAGGTATGGACAAAGTTGTAAGGCCCAAGTAATGATGTACAAGTTCTGAGAACTTTAAGGTGATACCATGGACCAACAGGGGCCTGGACATGGCTTCTAAGGGCCAATCCCAACAATTAATGACTCCAAAACATGATTATCATGCCCATTTCCCATTTTCCAGTGGCAAGTACTAGAAAGTAGTCCCACCCTTTCCCTATAATTTTTTTCCATATAAATAGAGCCTTTTCTCTAAGGAATAAGTGGTTATTTCTCCATATACTTAGAGATAATACGCTTGACTAAATTTAGCTCCCATGAACGATATCTGCGGCACCTTTAATATTCAAAAGCTCAGCTCGATTATGCCCTCATAATGAAATGGTATTCAAATACCTCAATGATGATCGAATGCAAGACCAACTTTCTCTTTGGGTGCAAAGGTCCTACTCTTATTCCAAACAAGATGTACTTTTTGGCTTTCTTTCCGTCAATGACCCATAAGAAATTATTGCAATGGAGTCAATTGGACATTAGTACTTTGGGAGAACAGGGCAATATCAAATAGTACTAGAAATAGCGTTAAGGGTGGACCTAAAAGGACTAGTGCAGATCTACAGCACCGGAAAGCATATATGTGTACGTGTTACCTAAAGTGAGAGTTTTCGCCTCACTTTATCACACACAGAGAGATCCTTCTATGGTTGAGTCTTAGATGTGAGAGAGATGGCATTCAACTATATATGAGCAAGATCCTCAATTTGAACATCAACTTTTGGGCTAACTCGTTTAAGTATCCAAACAAATCCCTATGGGCCTGAGATGTATTCGGAGGGAAGGTAAACGACTTTTTGTTTCAGTCGTAATTTTTTGTCCAGAGACGAAAAAAGAGATCAGAAGCCTGTCTAAGCCTTAAGGCCTAGTACTCATCCACCTCTCACATAAGGACGTAAGGATCATCGGTACAATAGTGCAGGTCGCTGAAATTTCCACCTTTCATCTTGCCCCACACTTCAATCAAGGGTGTTTCTAATCAATTCTCTTGTCGTACAACAGCCAAAGTCAACAAGCTTGTCAAAGCTTGTAGGAAATCACTTGAAAGAGTATAGAGTGGGTACATTGGAGAGATCGCAACGTGCCTAGAGTCCTCCTTAGAGTTTTGGAGAAAATGTCGCTATGTACGTACCATATTTCAATTGATACGAACGATAGAGCGCTGCTTATGTAAACATTCATTAGATTATCAATCGTCTATAGAAAACTCTGAAATCAAGATTTATGAGACATAAGACATTCTCATACAGGTATATATAACTCGAGCTTCATTATGGCATATCAGCTTTCTCTATAAATCAGTTATAAGATGCATACACAACCTCACGTTTCAGCTGTTTTTTGCTGTCATGAATGAGGACTTCCTGCAAGCAACCACAATGTTTATCACTCGGAGAGTAGTTTTCTACCCCGAAAAAGGGCTATTTGTGTTTCTTACGGGAGAGAGATATGCCGGGTCTATCTAAATGAGGTTTATTAGATCGACTATGATCCAATAGTCTATTGTTTACAACACTTTGTAAGCGTGATGATTCAACAGACTTACGGTACCAAAACTGCTTGATGGACATCTCAGGATTATCCTTCTTATGGAATTAAGCAATATGAGGTCAAGGCATGACACAAAGGTTATGCAGGTTAATATCTGACTCCAACGAAACTACTTCTTCACTATTAGTATTTGTATTCAGGTGAATGTATCAACAGTCCAAATCCATCTTTTCCACATTCTTCTGAAAGAAAGTGGGAATGGAAAGGCCATCGGAGGGAAGCACTCGATCTTTTCTAAAGGGCTTTAAAGAAGTAGAACGCATGGCAGTTTGTAACTTCGTCAAAGAAGGTGCATACAAAAATGGAGGACGCCCCCCATCAATTTAGGCAGATAGGATATGAACAATTGGTTTGTTCAAAGTCGTTACCAATCATATCTTGGAAGAGAGGATTATTGATCACTGAACTCCCAATTTAGTTTGTATATGTTTTCCCCCCATGATTAATTAGTATTTTCCCACATTTACCCATTAGTACACCTAATGTATTGTCCTCCTGAATACAGTGACCCGATTTTCCAAATGGGAGAGTGAAACTGCGGAATTACGTTCTTCAGCTCCTCACTTAACTCACTCATTGGTGTAGTTCGGATATTTTAGATTTCCAAATAGTCCTAAGCTACTCTTGTTTATAACGTTAAAAGTATATCTCACTTTTGGGTAGTCTCCTCCTCTTATAGTTTTTTGAGATGAACCATAGAGATAGTAGGATTAGGGTAAGCGAAAGTTTGACTATTTTTTAAATAACATATTGTGAAGTCCCTTATCCTTGCTAAATTGAGCCATTTGTTTTTTTCTCTTTTCTGTATGCACATTACCACCTTCATATTATAATAGTTAGTTTGTTGCCACAGTAATTAAGTCCAAGCACTGTAGGGCTTATCTGCTACACTCCTTAGCGCAGGGCGTTGGACCTCACTTTCAGTGTCAGTGTTGAGTTGAGGCTCATGGAATCCGCATGTGAATGCGTGGGCGTTGTGTCGATCGAAGAGGGGATCAGCCACCGTGCCATATAGGTTATTCACGGACGCCGAAAAGCATTGGTGCCAACATTAATGGCCAACGTCCCAATCAAGTAACCAGTCCGTGGTTCGGGGACATGGTACGCAATCAGATCTGTAACCCAATTCCGCCCGCCATGTAGCGGGCCTCCTTACTGTATCAGTACTTCTTCACTTTGCTAGTATCAATAAATCATCAAAACAAGATTGACAATCTCAAAAGAGCCTATTGATTTGACTTTGAAGTGCATTGATTACTAGGTGGGGTTGCTATTAAAACAAACAAAGACTTTCTACAAATGGATAAGGCGGTCACTTGACTGTTAGTCAATGTTAAAAGGTGCTAGAAACGTCGTTCCATAGAATTATCTGACTTTAAGTGACATAAACGATTAAATTCCGGTCTTGTATAAACAATATATACAATGTGTTGATATATATACAATAAGACATTGAAAACAAAGATAGTAAGGCAGATATGTAATTGTTAATGTCTCGTCACCTATACCCTTTAAGTTGTTTCAGCTATTACTATGGAAGCACGAAACAATAGAATTCGTTGTAAAGTATATAATATTAAACTAACAAAGGATGCGGCCTTTCGATCGAATTTAGCTAATTGAGACAAGCATACGCGCTAGTCATGACAATAATAATATGAATAGATAATAAATATAAGAAACAAGAAAATACCATGGAAAATTGAAAATATTAAAAAAATACCTACATATTACAAGATAGAGTTATATATAAAGCAAAGGTAGAGTTTCACTATGTGGGCGTTAATTTTTTGAACTTAAAAACTCAAAATAATATTTGCTGATGAGAGTCAAAATAAAGTGAACAAAGAGAGAATTAAAAAAGAGTGAAGGATAGGTGTTTTTGGCTGAGTAATCTTCTTCGAGATTTGACTATACCCCTTATATTTACGGCTCAGTAGATTAACATACTCACTTAGTATTTTTAGGGTTAGTCTCGCTCCTAAGGTGCTAAAAATGTAAGTTGTTGGTGCATCCAATAATCGTGTTAATGGAAATTAACAATGAGACCTCGAACGAATCGATGCTTTGATTGAAAACGAAGTGTTTTGAGTGTTTTTGAGAGAGAGAATTAGATGTGTCCAAGCTGTGTGAATGTATACGAAAGTGAAGGTAGAGTCGTGAATGAGGTGCTGGTTACGGAGCTGAGCAAGGCGAGCAGGAGAGTAATTATATGGCACGCAGGCAAAACAGAGGACATCACAACCTCTATGCTATATACGCTGGGATGAAGGTTGCGATATACGGCCATGGGAGATGAGGGTGATAACGCTCATCCAGCGTATATACCAGCTCATCTTCCATCAGATTTTGGCAAAGTTCGTAGGGCAATTGTTAGAAGGCCACGTTATACGCTCAATATGGAGCGTATATACGCTCCTGATGAGATCTGTAGTTCATACGTGCCCATTTCAACGTATCATACCGCCTCAAGGTTGTTGAGTATCACCTCATGTCAAAAAAACCATCGATAATTGTGTTGATTTGCCTCCGGATTTTTATCGTAGATTTCCCTGGATTCGCAGCGCACGTAGACAGCCCTTTGTCCTCCAGCAAGAGGAATTCCTAGAATGTTCTCATTGGAAAAGGTTCCATCGTATTTCCGGTAGATTGTTTTTTCATAATTATCTCACGTATTTCTGGTTTATTCGGTATTTAAATCATTGCAATATCATAGAAACATAAAAAATCAGAAAATAATTTAAAAAAAATTGGCGGATATCCAGAAAAGTGGTGACGCATTGCACGTCCCGTAGTTATGAATGAACACAAAAAGCACGAGAATTCGCCAGCGTGATTTCTTGAACCGTTGCAACACATCGACCTTAGGTTTAGTCGCATGTAAAAAACGCACGAAGAAAATTGTTTGGCCTTGTACAGTGACCTTTGCTCAACTAAGTCCGCAGTCGAACCTCACGTAATCAACTTTCGTGAGTTCAAAGCATCTTTTCTGAGTCGAAACAACGCGAGACACGGTATGTTTCATCACGATCTCATTTGGGGAGACCTTTTCAGGTGTCTACATGGAAGCACCCAAACTTTTGACTGACGTCCTAAGGAACGCATGCTTCGTACGACTGAAAGTCAAAGTATAGATAAATGGAAGTACAGGAGAGCAAGAGGCAAGAGTCAAGTATCTGGGACGGGAAACCTGAACGTCTGACACATAACCTTCTTATGCAGTGCTTTCGGACTGTACCATGCAAACAAGGTTAAGTTTTTATACCTGTAGCCGTGTCCCGTGCGGTTCGATGTGCTGTATGCTTTCTGAGCTCTGGGCGTCATTTCTGCCTTACTGACTGGAGCAATGGGCTAGGTGCGTCCCCATGCTTTCGAACGAAATGAGATTGACTTGAAAATGATAGCCTAATTCAGGATTAAGGACACCTTGGTGACGACATAGGTTCGTTTTTTATGTCTAGCGAAATTTGCAAGCAATGTTGAACTGTAACTTGTGACCTGAGATTAGGAGAGTGGCAAGAGTCATTGGTTGAAAGAGTTTGAATTTGGAAGGCTTGTCAGGTCTGGTCTAGACATCAGTTGAAACGAGTCATGGAATTTGAAAAGAGTCTTGTCTAGTCTGGTCTTTAGACATGGTTTAGAGAGGTCTTTGATTTGGAAAGAGTCGTTTGATCTAGGTCTGGTTTAGACATGTTCTAGAGGTCATTGAAAAGGTCTTGTCTAGGTCTGTTTAGACATGGTTTGAAAGAGTCTTTGAAGGAGTCTTGTCAGGTCTGGTTTTAGACATGGTTGAGAGTCATTGAAAGTGGCTTGTCTAGGGTCTGGTTCAAGACACTATTTGAGAGAGTCTTTGAAAGGGCTTGTCTAGTCTGGTTCGCATGTGTTGAACGAGCTTTGAACGGCATCTTGTCTAGGTCTGGTTTTAGACATGGTTGAAAGAGCTCTTGAAGAGTCTTGTCTAAGGCTCCTGGTTTAAGCATGGTTGAGAGAGTCATTGAAAGTGGCTTGTTAGGTCATGTGTTCAAGACAATGAATTTGAAGAGCACGCCCCATTGAAAGTGCGCTTGTCTAGGTCTGGTTCTAAGACATTGGTTTGAGAAGAGTCATTGAAAAGTGGTTGTCTAGGTTGTTTCAAATGAATATGAGGAGTCTTGTGAAGTGGCTGTTCTAGGCGTGGTTCAAGACATGATTTATTGATGTCGTGTCTAGGTCTCGAATTCTAGACATTGATTGGAAAGTGACTCTTGCGTAGTCTGATTCTAGACATTGATTTGAAAAGTGGACTTTCATAGATCGAGTCTAGATATGTTTGAGAGTCGTTGCTAGTCTGCTTAGACGTGATTTGATAGACGAGGTCGATCAGTCGTTTGAAAGTCTTGCTTAGGTCTGATTCTAGACGTGTGTGAGAAAGTGGACTTGTTATAGGTCTGATTCTGCGGATTTGAAAGATCTAGGCCGATTTAGAACGTTTTGAAAACTTGTCTAGTTATCTGACTGATTGAAGTGACTTCATGTAGGTCTGATCTAGACCATGATTTTGATATTGGAGCCTTTGAATTGAAAAGAGTCCGTCTAGGTCTGGTTCTAGAATGATTTTGAAAGTGTCTGTCTAGTCTGATTCTAGACATGATTGGAATGTTCTCTTGTCTAGGTCTGATTCTGTCATGATTTGAAAAGTGACTTTGAATTGAAAGAGTCGTCTAGGTCATGGTGTCTAGACATGAAATGGAAGAACTAGAATCTAATCCTAGGACCCAAGTGCCTCAATTGAGAGTGTCCAGTTTGAAGGTGTCATTTGAAGAGTGATTAGAAGAAGAGCTGACATTGGGACTGACTTGACTTACAACTGGCGAGACAGAGTGACTTTGAATTGAAAGAAGACAGGGTCCCGAAAAGTGATTTTTCAGGATTTCCAACTATAGCAATAGGACCTTGAATAAGTAATAAGGGACCTTAGGAACAAAGGAAGCCCCAACTGAAATTAAGGAGCTATGAGAGAAGACCCCCCAGCGAGACTTTTGAGACGACGTGTTTATGGCTTTAGAGTCAACATAGAGAAGGTAGATAGATTGTGTGGATGAGTTCCCCAAAGAGATGTAACTGACCCACAAGGTCAGTGGCTTTACTGTTCTTTGGGATTGAGTCAAGTGAGGTTGCCTTGGGTGTACCAGAAAGGCTACTGGTTCGAGAAAAAAGGGATCCAATTGTGACTAGGGGTCAAGATGTGGGCTGGATCGCGAGGTTGGCTAATGATGATTGGTGTCAAACAGTGAGTCTTCGTCAGGTGCTTCATAGACTTGGCAAAGCCATTATCGAATTCTTTAGCAAGTCAAAGCACTCAAAAGGCCCTCAAACGATTTAATGTTAATGCTGAGTGGTCGAACCTCAGAGTAAGAGGCTCCTACGTATCTTACGGAATCACGACCAACGTAGTTACTGAATGATGATTGGAACATGCCTGGTGAAGGGGCTTTGTGGTTGTAATGGAGGGCTGCTGGTTGAGGTTGAAAAATGGCTGATGTTTATGAAGTGACCCACGGTGCGCAGTGTGCCTTTTAGACTTTTGCTTCTTTATTTTGATTGGGTTTTGAACTTGGATTGTGGAAATTGATTGCTGCATGTGATAACCTGGCATTCGCACTTTGATTTTTGCTTTTCTGCTTTTTGCCCTTTATTCTTCTTTTTCATTTTTTTCTTTTCTTTCTTTTGCACGTGTTCTTCCTACGCAACCGTTGGTCTAAAGGGTTAGTCGATGTGAGGTGATGGAAAAGAAGCTATATTGATAGGTTTGTTGAGCTCAAAGAGGTTGCAAAGGGTTGTTGATTTGATAGTGCCACACACAGGAATGGTAAGGAGGGGTCATTGTGGAGCTGTGACAGATAGTGCCTCCTCTGGGCGATGTATAAATAACTGATCAGCATGTAATAAACCAATTGTGGCCAATGAGTGTTGAGACTTGCCATAGAATTAAAAATAATATTGCCAAAACAAATGAATATCAGCTTTTTATGATGAAAGAAAACTTTGAAACATCATGCTATTGTATAGGAGAACAACAGGACGCAAGGAGACAGGAATTGAAAGGGAACACTGGCATGGGACGTAGATTCCATGACTTCAATCCAGAGAAGCCGCGAGAGTCGATGACCGCGCGCCTTTGGGGTGCTCATGAGCTTTGATGGTATAGGTGTTAGAGTGTTTCCAGTTGGGCCAAGAGGTATAGGATTAGGCTTTTTGTGGATGATGGAGGCAAGAAACATGGCTTTTGTAGAGAATATGATTTGTTTGACTTCTTGCCTCTTCGGAGCCACAAGACGACAAGGTTGCGAGTCTTTGCTATCTTGCTGAAATCAAGATTACACTTATGACGGAACCAGGAACAAAGATGGTCTACTTGAAAACTCTTAAGAACAAACCTAACTCAGTCTGAGGGTTCTGGACCTTGTAAAAGGGAACGTGGAGTCTTGAAAAGTGACTGAATGGGCCTAGACCTAAATCTGACTAAGGTCTAGATCGAGAAAGATCAACCTAAAGATGGGCCTATTTCAGAATTAAGGACTCTTTAGACTACGAGCCACTTGAAATTTAAATGGGCCTAAGCCTTGAATCAAAGTTCCTAGGGTTGAGTCTAAGATCGACTAGTTCAGTTTTAAGGTTCTTAGATGAAGTTGACAGCGAACTGTCTAATTCCAGATTCAAGCTCTTGGGGTTGAAAATTGAATTGAACCTAATTCAGATTTAAGCGTCCTTGATTAATTGAATTGAAACCTAATTTAGGTTTAAGGTCAAAGGCAATTTAAGCCAGATTTAAGACTCTTGGATTGGACGAACCTAAGTCGACGATTTTGTGGTCGAATGGAGTTTAAATTGAATTGGATCTGCGAATGGCCTAATGGATCAACAACATTTAATCAGTCTTGAACCATAGATTTAAGAGACTGGGCTTAGTTAAGAAATTGGACTGAACAAAGGATCACAAGTTAACAGCAACTTGATTGAAACACAAAACCAAATGTTCACTTAATGTCAGGATCAAGTGAACTATAGGTCGGCTTTGGTTAAGTCTGATAGTGTACCATGCCTAAGAGTAAGAGCTTGGTCCAATTTGCACACACAATATTTGGTGAATGTATGGCCGAGATCAACCACTTATATGCAACGCATCTCGTTAACACGTGCATACGCGGCATGGGCGGTATAGACTGTACGCATTAGCCATGTGATCATTAACCACATGCAACAAGATAAACCACCCTTAAGGTGATCTCGAGCAATAAGAACATGCCCATATTGAGACCAAGGTGCTAGGACATGACCCTATTGCGAAGGGTCACATAGCAAAATTCAATTGATTAGAATATGGAACACGAGACTTTCAAGTCTGTCCACCACCAAATGGTGATTATCCCAGTGAAGTCGCCAAAGAACTGTAGGGCTTCGCCCCGCCTTAGGCGAGGGCGTTGACCTCAGCTTCAGTGTCAATGGAGTTGAGCCAGGAATCCGCATGTGAATGCGTTGGGGTGTGTCTCGATTGAGGGGATCGCCCCTCGTGCCTATATAGGTTATTCACGGACGCGCCGAAACATTGTGCCAATTAATGGCCCACGTCAATCAAGTAACCAGTCGTGGGTTCGGGGACATGGTACGAATCAGATCTGTAACCAATTCGCCCGCATGTAGCGGCACTCTACTCGGTCTCATTGTATGTCCATAATATAAACAATTGAATTCAAAAGAGCCTATTGATTTGACTTTGAAAGTGCATGTGATACTAGGTGGGGTTGCTAAATTATGACACAAGAAGACTTCTACAATGGATAGGCGGTCACTTGATTGTTAGTCAATGTTAATGAAGGTGCTTAGAAACCGGTCGTTCATGATTATCTGACTTTAATGTGACAAACGATTAAATTCCGGTCTTGGTTTATAACAATATATACAAGTGTGATGAAAATAATAATAAGACATGAAAACAAAGATTAGTAAGGCATAATATGTATGTTGTCCTCCTCACCTTGTCACTGCAACAATCGAATTATTGAGAAAAAACTCAAAGGAATCGCTTCGATTGAATTGCTTAATTGAGACAAACAAACGCGTTAGTAATGGACAATAATATTAAATAATAATAATGAAAACAAGAAAAACCATGGAAGACAATGAAAAATATTAAGAAATAATCTACATATTTACATGAACGATTAAGAGGTGAGTTTCTACATTGCTTTAATTGAATTAAAACTCAAAATAATGGTTAATCAAATTAAAAGTGACAAAAAGAATTAAAAAAGAGTGAAAGAGAGGTTTTTGGTGAGTAATCTCAGATTTAACCCTTATTTCGCTCGTTGATTTCGAACAGAATCGATGCTTTGAATTGAAAACGAATGTGTTTTGAGTGTTTTGAGAGAGAGAATAGATGTGTTCAAGCTGTGTGAAGTGTATAGCGAAGTGAAGGTATGAAGTCGTGAATTGTGCGTGTCCCGGATGAGCAAGCGAGCAAGTTATTTATAGGCACGAGGCAAAAACGAGGCAATCCAACCTCTGCGTATATACGCTGGGATGAGCGATATACGCTCATGGGAGCGTAATACGCTCATCCCAGCGTATATCCGCTCATCTTCCATTAGATTTTTGGCAAATTCGTAGGGCATGTTGAGCGTATATACGCTCAAATGGAGCGTATATACGCTCCTGATGAGCGTAATTACCTCCATTCAGCGTATATACGCTCAATGGTTGGTATATATTTTCCAAAAAACCTCGATATGTTTTGATTTCCTCCGATTTTATTCGTGATTTCCTTGTTCGACGCACCTAGACACCTTGCCTCTCCAAGCAAGGATTTCTAGAATGTTCTAGAAGGTTCACGTATTTCCGGAGTATTTCTCTAATTATCACTGTATTTCTGCGTATTCTGCGTATTAAACATTGCAAATTCATAGAAAATCATAGAAAAATCAGAAAAATAATTTAAAAAAATTGGCGGGA